>CM037858.1:59859100-60129100 GCA_021292105.1 Anadara kagoshimensis | reverse complement strand
GTTCAATCATGAATTTTATTCTTTCCTGATCATTTTCAGCTTATGAGGGTTAATTTGAGGTTGAATGTTACACAAATGAAAGTGTAAATAAGATTTACATCAAATACTTATTATAATTCCACATCAATTTAGTTTATTTTATATAGTTTTAATTTTAATACTAATTTTACCAGTCTAAAAATGGGTTTTATCATAATTATAAAGGAAAAAATGCACAAGTCATGAGTTATCAGTGAAAACTTGTTAAATCCATGGACTGAAACAAAATCAGCAAGGAATAATATAACTACCAGATGTGAAATAAGGTGTTTGTTGCTGAATAAGAGAAAGTTTATAAGTGCCTTACATTGCATGTCCAAATTTCATAAAAAGTGAAATCATTTTTCATATTGAAATAATCAGTATGGGGGGGGGGGGTCTTTCCCTGGTTCCATACTTGGTCATCATCTGAATTAATGACAACTTCTGATGGGCCATGTTAGCTTAAATTTGAATTACTCTGGCTTTTAAGTCAACATCAGATGATGGACACATGTATGTTGTAGGTATGATATGTCTATGTGTTTGTAACTCACATCTAAACACATCTGTCAAACTAAATTAAGCAAAGTGACTTTAATGACTTGGCTCAGTTGTGGGTGTTGAATCAAGATTATAATGGACAATTTGCAATGTTTTAGACCTATCTGTTTATGGTTTAAGTTAAATTATAATTTCATTTCATTATTTAGCAATTTCAATTATTACATTAGCAAAAAGATGCTGTCTCCTCTAAAGTTTTAGAGCAAAAACAGTAGAGCTGTCATGTGCTACTGAAATAATATAATTCAAATGTTCTGACTTTGAATGCATTATTTTAATAAAAATTCAAAATCTCTTTAATCAGCACATGGCAATTTCATAAAAATTCAATAGTAGCACATGCCAGAGCTAATTACAATAAAAATAACTTAGTAGCTTAGATCATAGATGTATACACACTGTATGAGTCCAGTTTTTATGCAAATTTTCAATTTGTATAGGATTTCAAATGAATTTTTTTCTGTTAAAATTTGATTAAACAATTAAATGGGACTGTATAATAAACCATGAGTTCATGCTTTGTACCAAAGTAAGGAAGGCGGGTTTTTATTACATAAGAATTTGAAAAAATATATAATTAAGACCAGTGCCAATCTTGTGATGAAATTCAAAATGTACATATTTATGAATTGAGAGCTAAATCTAAGTTGAAAGATGTTCCTCATCTAAGGAATATTTTAACGTAGAAATCCACATTCCTGGTCAAATACTAATGGTAAATATTTTGAGTAAACCCATTCCCCATGTATTTAAAATAATATAATAAAATAAGACAGTTGAATGTTATTTAGCAGCCAAATAAATTGAAGGCCTACAAAGCATACAGGCCAATGTGTCCTGAGTACATGCAGACCAGTGTATTGGTATCCATGCAAACTTCATATATTCAGTGGTACCACAAATCAATCCTGCATGTTATATGGTGTAAAAACCATGACTACAATGTACAAAATACAAAAGGATCATTCGGGAATGCAAAAAATAACTTTGAGGCGGTGACGGCACTTTTCTAAGATGGCTGCCTGAAAGTAGACCCAAATTTCCGGCAAAATCAGCTTGAAGTGTGAAGAAAATTACTATTTAAATGGTAAAACTTACTTTATTTCAGCAAAGAAATACAAACAGTGTCTCTGGACTATCAAATTTACACATGGTGTACCATGAGGAAGCTGCCGTTGCATTATTTATGGGTAAAATGAGCCGGAAAAGGGACCGACCCATGATCACATATCCGACATTTTCATCGATTTTTTCGACTTTAAAACTTGTACGTTTTTTGTACCAGAAAATTTAACTGTCGAATTATACATCAAAATAAACACGGGAAAAAGTTCTTTCCATTCATATTAAAACATCTTTGGTGCATGAGCAAATGATTGAAAGAGATCACATTTTTCAAAAAAATAATTTTCGATTTTAGGCAAGTGTCCCGCATTCAATCGGTATTTAAGTGGTAAAATTGCCACCAAATTAGAGCAAATCTGCCTTAAATCAATTACAATTATTCAGAAATTTTAATAAAATGCCATGTGTTTCAGTAAAAACAGTCGGCAAGACAAATATTTTATTATTTCCACGCCTCGAGTGTATGCCGTTTTTGGCCATTTTTTTCACCCCTTCTGCGCGTGCAAACTTGTTTAATGAATCAATGCGTAGGTCGGGTTGGCGTTTCCCCTGAACGACGCACACACGCACGCACGCACATATACACGCTGCACTATGCCATAAGCTCACATGACCTTTCGGTCAGGTGAGCTAAAAATGATTATAAGAGCAACTGAATAATATCTGTGTAAGATACATTTGAGTGTAGGCCAATTATAAAATATGAACTAAGAAAAAGTAAACTTTTTTATTCAACAAATGTTAACTTTTATAATAAGAACTATTAATATATAGATATAATATATGAATATGATTTGTAGGCACTCAGTGTGTTCATATCAAGTTCCCTGTACGGTGGACATTAAAATTCATATACTGACATGCTTTGGGGACTTTCTGCAGCCATGGCAACCGCAGGGTCCAAGTTTATTTTGACTGGTCTTCCATACACTCGTAAAAACTGTGTAGGATCTAATTTCTGAAAAAAAAAGAAAAAATATATTTTGATACATAATATAAATATAAGGCATCTAATTGGACAATAAATGATACCCCTTCATGCTGTTGAGCAATAAATCTATGTCAATCAAAGAAAAATTTCTTTATTGATTTACCCCTTTTTATGTATCAGTAATTCTTCTGTATAATTATATACATACTGTAGAATGTATTTTATTTTGCTCAAAAAAACAAAGTTTTATCAATCTCAATGGCATGAAAAGACTATGAGTACAATGTCCTTCTTTGATTTGAATGTCAGTCCAATTTACATTTCAATTGGTATTCATTTATCATAAAAACAAAAGTATTGATACAAGGTAATACCATGCAATTTGTTAGAAAGGTAATACATGTATTTAATTTTCTGTTTCTTAGCAAATTTGAAGAGCCTTCTAATGAAAGAGATTATTGTGTTGAAACAATTTACTATTTTTACACAACATAACCGGTAATTTTACTTACTATTTTTTCATAAAATTCTCTTCTTCTCTCTGCCCTCTTTTTAAAATCCACCATCAAACCTCTGATCTTCTTTTCTTGCTTCCTTGCTTCATGCCACATTTTATTATTTCTTGATTAAAATACTAAATTTAGGTACTGATAATCACAAAATCTATAAATAAAAAGTATAATTGACAACAATTAATCAATTGTTACTGTAATTTATTGATTTAACTAAATCTTTAATTGTTTAGTATTAAGTGGTCTTGATTATATATCTATTCCCACATCTAGTCAACATACCATCAGGCTGACAATTTTACTACATATTCTTATTCTAACACAGAAAAATGTAGCTCAGTTTGTAGAGTTCAACTCAAGTTGCGACCCAAGGCAAGCAATAATAAAAATGTTCCAGTAAAAGTATGTGACGCAATTAATAAAGCATTGCACCATTTTGTTATTCCCATTTTTCCCATATGTCCTATTTCTTTTTATCTAACCATTTCCATACAACCTAGCATCTTCTGTTTAATTTCTAAGTGTTTAAACAAATGTCAGTTCACATGATGCCACCAGTCTGGTTTAAGAAAACAGATGCCAAAAGGGTACCTTGTTATTCGTTTCTGCCGTTTTCGCCAGAAATTTCAATAATTCAATAATGGAAGCTGTCACACCACAAACGGTAACCCGAAATACCGGATCGGCCCTAATTTACCGGATCGACCATACGATTTACCGGATCGGCGCCATATCGACCCTTATATTGTCACATAGAGTCAAAATGAGGACACCAATAGATTTATATGATATTAATGATGAAAAATATATATTATTTTTAATTGTTTTGATCATGGATATTCGAAAATATCATTATTATTTTCAGTACAGGTTCACAGCTGTACAAATCGCCATGGTGAATCATGTCAAACGGCTTGTCAAAGCGAAAGGACAGCCTCCTTAACACTTTAGACCAATCAAATTGAGTTACATCATTGACGACACGCACCAGTTATGAACATTCCATGTTTGTAAGTACTCAGCAGGGCTTCGCTATCAGTGGTAATAATAGGAGGTGTTAATTAGTTGATTGACGGCACGTGGCGGTTTTTTGTCCATGAAGTCCGCAAAGAGAGAGAGAGAGAGAGAGTCATTTCAAGCTGACCATTAGCCACAAAAAGTAACTTTTTTTAAAGTTTTTGGTTCTTTAAAATTATTATCATGTTATAAGTCTTCCTTTAAAATGCGTGAAACTTTATTTTTAATTTGAAGTTAAATGAGAGATAGACTGAGAGAGTAATTTATATTCAATTATATAAAGCAGATAAATAATGTTTTTCATTGAATTTTTATTAATTAGAACTAAATCATATTGAGTATTCTTTCATTGTTTTAATAATTTATTTTTCAGGCTGACAAATTTATGTGCCAAAAGAAAGAAACAATGGGAATCTAAAATACAAAACTCCGTTCTTCTGAATCAAATTTATTTAGAAATTCCGATTTGCCAAGTAATTTCCCGGCCGTTGGGCAATGTTTCCTTGGTGAAACCGAATTCTGAGACCAGACTGATTGAGACTATTTTTATTGACCCAACATGTAATGAATATATCCAATATCATGCATGTGAACAAAAGTTTTGATGACCGCATTGCAGGCTCAATTATTTGTCTAGATCGGTACGTTTTTAGTGCGCAAGGTTGCCATTTTTGATACTTTTTTATCGTTAATAAGTGTCAGATTTTGGTACAATTTCCATACAAAGAAAACACCGAATTTTGTAGTACTTTTATTTTTTTTTAAAAACCTCGTCTAAGTGGAAAAATACGTCTTATTTGACCTTTTCATTTTATCCGTCCGTTTATCCATTTTTATGATACAAATCTGCCAAAAACGGATAACTTGATCATCCTGACATTGCGATTGATGCAAGAAGCGTGCCGTATTACAATGTACCTGTAAGTTTTTATTTTATTGGGGTGTGGTGATTTGATATTGTTTTAAGTTATTTTGTATATACTCGCCGTTTTATTACATGTAGTTATATATGTCCCAGTCAAGGGTTTTTCTTACACTTATATCAATAAGTCGTACATATTGTTAATTATATTTTGCCTGAAACGTACCTAAAAGGGAAGTATAGTATATAGGGATACAAAATATATATGGGTTGGTTATTAGCATTTTTACTGCAAATACCCTAAAATCTGCATTGAAAATAGGGTACAGTTTTTGCACTTTTTCAAAAATTTCTCTGCCAATTAAAGGGTTAAAGCACCAACAAATCCTCATAAGACTTATCTCCCCTTTACTATAATAAGATTTTTAAAATTATTGTATGCCAATACACCATGTATCAAATCAAAATAAGATGGATTATGTTTTATATTAAATATATCAACATAATAATACTATCTTTGTGGTCATATCACCACATTTAAGGGCCGATTCGGCGCCGATCCGGTAATTCGTGGGTCGATCCGGTAAATGAGGACCGATCCGGTATTTCGGGTTACCCGACCACAAACCCCCAAAAAGTAAAAAAAATCAAATGGAGGTTTAGTGGGCTGATTAGTCGGACTAACCCGACCTGTGATCCGGGCGCGAGTGGTTAGAGGGCGTGAAAATATTTCCAAAAATAATTAATTTAAACACTCTATGCATAGTTACAGCGATGCATATACATTTTTACTTACAGCAGAAATATATTTAGCATTACAATTCACGCTGTCGAGTTTCTAAATGGACGCATTTGTAACAGCTTCATGTTCAACATCACACACAGATTTCCATGAACCGGAAGTGCTTCACTGCTGTACAGTTTACTCTCGAACAAAACATTTCAAAATTATTTTTAAATGGCGATTCGTAAAAATTATAATTTATATATTTTGTCAGATATTTTTTAATTACATTTAATGATTGTATGGGAAATCTGAAATAATTTTAATTATAAAACTACTTTTGCGCGCGACCAACAAACTTCAAAGCCCGCCAAAATTCAACAACAACAAACAACAAAAACACGTCAACGTGCAGACCATGAAACTTGCCTCATACACTATATGTTTATACGCAATTAGAGTATTTTATCATAAACGAAGGTTTTGAAGAATTACTTAAACGGTGAGATAGTGTCTTAATCGGGTTCCTTCGTTTTTACTTCGCCAATGTGTGTCTTATTTGAGGTTTTAATCATAAATCGATCGTTATGAACCACTAGCACTGTCCACTCATGACATTTTGATTGTCAATGGATGTACGCAAACTGGTACGGGGACAACCATAGTGTCTGGAGAAAATCAATAACCTTTGCCTTGGCAAACCAACTTTCTCACATTAGGTCTAAGATCTCCAAGAGTGGGATATTCAAACTTGGCAGGATGCACTCTAAATCGCAGAATTGGGCATTATAATTGTCTATATTTTGGAGGCACTGTAGGTTAATTTTTTTGGTTTTGATGTTTTCTTCATGCTATAAGTTGATAACCAATTATTGTAATTGTTTGGGCAATAAAGATATTGATTTTAAATACTAAGCAGTAGTGTTCAAGGGCGTAACTGAGCATACACACATACGACTGCATAAGTTAATTTTGTCAATTGCCATATTACCATATTTCAAAATGTTAAAAATAATTATAACTTTTAACTTTGTAATAACTTTATTGCTCAAACACAGTACAGGTTATGGCAAATGACAAATAGACATACAACAGTAACATACATACAAATATAGATCCATAAAAAGAAATGTATAAATTTCATATACTTGAAATTGTGAGTTTTTAAGCATTATATGACAGCTATATAATTTATAATTGTAACTGACAGATATTATTGCATATTTATAAGATTGCATAGAATTTAACCTTTTGCGTTTAATCAGAACTTACTAGTCTAAAAATTCTGAGTCATTCTGGACGAGTTCTTATTGTGGCAAATTTGTGCATTTTACAAGTTTGGCCATTTAAACAGTACTAATTTTAATGCTTAGATCAAGAAAAGACAGATGATAATGGGTTGTAAGCTGAGTTGGGTAAACACATGAATATTGCACAGTGCCTCGACAAGTTAGCATTGCAAGTAAAATTAATATGGGCTAGTAGTGCATGTACACGCAATTCACAATCCATTCAAACAATGACACTGGTCACTTCAAGATTTTCCAAGAAAATTTTTATAATTCAACGAAGCCCAGATTTCATCATATTTTATTTACCTGACCAACCATTTCAGCTGCAACCAACGGCACTGATATTTGAATAAAATATGTCACAATACCATAAAAATCCAGATACAAAGGATCGACGAAGACAAAGACTTAAAAAAAAAATGCTAAACATTTATCTGATTTAATCTAATTTTTTCTTGTAGATCAGGGTCAAAATTCATGGAAAATGCACCATTTTTGTTATATTTTCTCAAAATTTCCTCAGGGAGCATACCCCCTAGAAAAACGCCTTTGGTGCTTTTTTACGTTTACAGTGCTTAATTTACCAACATGTTCTGCTACATCCCTGGTGTTTATTTACCTTTACCTTGTCAGAAAATAACAAACATACCAATACATGCCCAAACCACAATCCCAAAAGCAAAGTAAAAATTTTGAGACTGGAAAATTAATTTAAACATTTGGACATCCACCTGGGAACTGAGACCAGGTGCCTGGAAGGGTAAACACCTCCTGTTTAGCTTACCTACAAATACACCCATCACATGTAAAAATAATACTGGTATATGTATATTTCTATGACTTAAATTTGAACATGTCAGAATTAAGTATTCATTTACATGAGCCAAGGTATTGCTAAAAATCTTAATTTCAATCTAAGCATTATATCTCTTTAAATGCACTAAAATATATTTTGGTGGGTAGAAGTTGCTATGCAAGTATGTTTGCCCATTTGTGAAATGAGTTCTCTACTGTTTCACAAAAAGGTACTCCATAGCCTTAGGTAAAACAGTAGCAACATCTTTTAACCTGTACATAGTAATAATATATCATGTAGCTATATCACTACATTACATCCTCCTCTTTAGTCTTTGTCCCTTGAAGATGTATCCTAATCCATACATATTACATTGTCATTATTATTTTTAATTTCTATATATGGACTCTACTGTGGACTGACACACCTTTTCCGTAGGTTTGTAACGAAAATATTGGTTAGAATGAAACATTTACCTTCCCTCGACGCTAGGAATGGATCCTGGTCACCCATTTGTACAGAAAATTGTCAAAATAATTTGAAATCAGATTATTTCTCTTTTGTTATTTGATTTAATTGTGCATATAACCCCCTGTCTACCTATAGATCGGGAGGTATGCTAACTGTTTGCTTAACTTAGTTGGGACTTGATTAACTGAGATGCCCAAACCACTCTAGAATTAACTTATCAAATGTTTGTTTATTGTAGATGAATGAACCAGGACTTTTAAGGAGTACTGATCTGGAGACCAGCAACATTGGTAAACTTGTACATTATGAGTATGGCTCAGATGAGACTAATGACATCCAGGCAACAGATGCTGATAATTTGCATGATATGTTTGATGTTTCACTTACAATGGTACCCGATATTGAAGGTACATTACTCTGTACTGAAGCACTTAGTGCGAGTAGTGGCTCCGACAATGACGACCAAGGAGTAAAGCAAGTCTTAAAAAGGCAAAGATGTATTAGAGAGCATCACCATCATCATGATAATAATTCAAGTGAAAGGGAAGACAGTGGTTTTACCTCATCAGAGGCTTCAAGTTCACCACCACAAGAAGTACCAAATCGTTCCATCTCTCCCTCTGGTTCAGAAGCTGATGCAGAAGAATCGGATACAGAAATGGAACAGCATATTGGCAATGGGATAGTGCAATTTAGAAGCTGGGAAATAAATCCTGCACTTTTTGTGTCAAATTCTACTACAACAAATACAACTGTACAGAGAAGTTTGATAAGGAACAGAGAAACAACAGGAAATACAGCCAGGATTAGAAATAATAATGATTCAGTGGTACCGTCCAGTCCAATATTTGGTACAAGCAATAATTCAAGTGGTGATGCATATGTCCCATACATAGATTCTGATGAATTGATTTCAGATGCCTCATCTTCTGATGGTGATAACGGAAGACACATGTACTCATGTATGAATAATGACCATGTTGTTCCTCAGATATATATTGAGGAATGACTCACAATACTTAATGCATAACGTACCATTAACATTTGTAATTTGTTATCATGAATAAACATATTCATCAACATTTGGTACATTTGTGTAAGGTTATGATAATTTTAAACTTTATTCCTAGTTTTTTAATCCTCACCCATCTCTCCATTCGTCCTGGTCTACTGGTATTAATTAATATTGTTTATCCAAGCAGGTTTAACGTTTAAAAAAAACGGCTTTTAATTCTTCATTTCAAGTTTATTTAAAATACTGGTAATAGGACACGAAATGGCTGGAATCCTACTTGTTTGTTCCAGATCTTAAATACTTAACATTATAAAAATCTTGACATTCCTCAAAGTTTTATATTCATGCATTTCAAACTTTTGAAGCAAAACAAAAAAAAATATCACACATATACTGATATTCAACCAGATACCGGTAGTTACAATTAAAATTGTCAGTTTTAAAATACCACCCAGGGCTGTCACTGAGACATTTTTGGGGGCCAAAATTTTGCTCCATTCACAATTGAAAAACCTTGTAACATGTATATTTTTCATGAACACCAAGCTGATTTTCACAATTACAAAAACTTAAACAAAGATTAAAAAAACCTAAAAAATCAATCCCAAAACAAATGAAATTAATACCTCTTAGTAAATCCATTAAACATGTTTTCCCCTGTATATTTTAAATTTGTAACTATAATGCTATTTTTCATTTTCACAACTTTGGCTATTTGACTGCTAGTTTTCACAATTTCAAGGGGTCTGGTCCCATTTACAAAAGACAGAGGCAGTCATGCCATTTATACTTCCGATGTTGTTACTTTAAACTTTGTGTGTTATTATTTATTTTTAGATTGTTAAATTGTTATTAATAAGAAAAATCATGTGTAAACAGTGAATCTGTGATTCAGTCAGTCATTGTTATAAATTGCGTTATATAAATTTAACTGTTGTTAAGTTTGTTGTTCTAGCTGTTGTAAAATAATTTAGTTTATGGCGTTTCAACTCATTCTCAAAAACTCAAATTTTATTGTAATCCTCATTTTAAGATTTTCAAAATCATTATAACTAGAAATTTACTTGATTACTTTTTAATTTTGGGGAATGGGGACAAACGTTATTCGAGTTGAATCAAAAAAGGAAGGGAGGAGTGTAGCAGTCTGGGTAGCTCATTGATAGAGCACTTGACTATAGTGCTGAAGGTCCCAGGTTTGACCCTGCATTTTTCTCTTTCCTGTTACATAAATTAGGGTCAGTCAGGTAAGATAAGCAGAAACACAAAATTGTTTTCCTTGGCCTAAGGTAGTAATATTAATTTTAGGCAAACAAAATCACTGGCAATATTTTTTAACACAGCAATTATTACCAGGGAACAAAAAAAACATTGATGCAACAAAACTTGAAAAATTTAGTGGAAATTTTCAAGAGAATGACGGGAAAATAGCAAGTGCATAACCTAAGAATTTACCAACCCATGTTGTAAAAATTGGAACCCATAAATTTAAATGTAATGACATGTATTACATAATATGTTATAGGATTATGTTATAAATTATTTAAGATGAAACAGTTAAATGATATTTTAATTATGTTATATGACTATATATATTACTCATTTAAATAGTTGATCTAAATCTAAATGTAGTTGTTTTCCAAGATCTCAAATATCTCCACAGAACTGTTAAATGTTCTAGAAATCTCATCTCGCATGTTAACCGCATCAGTCTAACATTTATTACATAATGTTTCAGATTTTGTTCCCACAGACTATAGTACATTAAGATTAAGATGTGGTTTTTGTACCAACTGTGTCTCATTAGATGTAAAATGGCAATTTTCTGATGGTTTACACTTGAGATTTATACCTACTATGTTTTTACTTTAGTTTCAATGTTCATTCAAAAATTGCTGTGGTTACTACCAAGTTTTAAATGTTATGAAACATTAAATAAGAAATTTGCGGAAGCTGAATCCAATATTAAATTATTAAAAAATGCTATAATGAACCTATCTATTTACATAATTAATTACCTATATAAAATGATGAAAATGAAATTTTTATGGTTATTATTTAATATTATATTATCTATCATAAAGAGTATTTTTACATAAAAATGTTGTTTCTATATATACAGTAGCATTGCAGGAACCCACTGCTGATATTTATTCTGTACCCCCATCTATGAAATGACATGAATGTAGGTATGAAATAAATATTGACCATGGGTTTCCACTGATGATGTACCAATAGTTACACTCTGTTCTATGTTTAATTTTCATGTTATTATATTAAATATTTATTAATATAGTTGATCTAAATTATCCAAAATATATCTTACCAATATTATATTATCAAATATAGATCATTGTATGTTAATATATCTGTTTAACAAATTGAATGAATCGAAAAAGAAATTATATTTTAACCAGTGGCAGATCATTATATACATGTACATGTACAGATATTTGTAATTTTAAACTAATGACAGATCATATTTTTAGTCAATGGCAGATCAATGTTCATATTTTTTAAACTAATGGCAAATCGAAACCAAGGAAAGATCATATTTTTAACCAATGGTAGATCATTGTTTAGATGTTTAACCAGTGGCAGATCAATGTTCATATTTTAAACCAATGGCAGATCGATGTTCATATTTTTAACCAATGGCAGATCATAGTTTAGATGTTTAACCAATGGCAGATCAATGTTCATATTTTTAACCAATGACAGATCATAGTTTAGATGTTTAACCAATGGCAGATCGATGTTCATATTTTAAACCAATGGCAGATCAGTGTTCATGTTTTTATCAGTAATTTTTTTTTTAATTTGTGATTGCTTATTGTTCACATTTTAAAACTAATAGTAGATCATTTTCCAAATTATTCTGATCTATTGAGAATTCACGTCTACATCATGATTTTTTTCATTAAAAATAAAAGCTGTTAAAAGTCGTTATGATTTCCCTGTGTGACAGTGATCATTTAAATACTGTACATAACTATATATGGACCATGACTAATTTTCTTATGGTGGTGCAAGGTTGTACCAAGTTTGATCAAGATCTATTGATTTATATGGGTGATCAAGTTTAGCATTATTGTGATGGACAGACATACACACAAAATTTACAAAAAATACCCTTTTTTCTAGTACCAGTACATAAAATTATCAACAGTGGATACCTGGCAATGTATGGCATCATAAGCCTCCAATTTTACTGCCATAATTATAAACTTTAGCCTAGACAGCCTTGACTTTCATAAATCAATTTAATACATCACTATCCTACTTAATCCTTCCCTGACAAATATAAAACATAAGTAGTGTGAGCAAAACATTTGTTCATTTGTGCCTCATATAATAAGTATTATTTTTAAAACTTGAATGTAAAACAAAATTCACTATTTTTTAAAACAATGCTTCTATTTGGCCTTTGAAACTTGGTTGATGTTGTATTTTGAGTCCAAGTGTCAAAGGTCATGCTGGTATACATTTAGTCTGACAGTACTATATGTATGTATATTGTTGTTGTTAGTTATTCTACACCTTGTTGTATCTACTTCTTATATTCTAAATGAATTAATGTTATTGTCTAATTGTTAATGAATTCTCACATTGATTTTGTCTGATTACTCTTGTTGATTGTGAATTAAATTCAAACATTAACACTATTGGATTTTTGTCTGCTTGAGGTATTTGTAAGGAGAACAAAATAAAGAACTTAATATTTGGTAATGGCCATTACAATGACCAAGGACATGCCAGTAAAAATGAAATGCTGCAAATAAAACAATCAAGACACAATGTATTCAGATTATAAAAATCCCTGAGCCAACTTTGGACAGGCCCTAGAGTAGACAGTATGACTAAATGGTGTCCAGTGGCCTCAGTGTATTAGGATATCTTATATCAATAAATCAAATTATGGATATCACTAATTCGATTTATGGATATCCAAAAATAAGGACGAATTAGTGATATCAATAAATCGGAAAACTTAAATAATTTCTCCCTCTCCGCAGCCCCATGATGGGGAGAATTCGTTATTTTCAAGAATATTGCAAATATTTTTTGATATCCATAAATCGAATTTGTGATATCCATAAATCAAATTATTGATATAAAAAAATAAGGACGAATTAGTGATATCAATAAATCGATTTATGGATATCAAAAAATTGAATTATTGATATCACTAAATAGTGAATAAATAGTAAAACGGCGCCCCATAAAAACTACTGTTTATCAAAGATAAGTAAGATGTCAGCTCCTTGGATGCGTCAGTTACTGAGCAATATTTGTGCAAGACCATTCTTGATATTCAATTATTTCGTGTATTTAGAAGGTTAATTAGAGGATGTGGAGCTTGATACCTTATCCAAATGAAAGACAATTAGGTCTTTCATTAAATCAAGGATTACCTACCTACCTAGTTCTTTTTACGCCCGGGGCGCATAGGGCAAGGACTAGAGTTTTCCACCAGTCTCTGTCTTGTGCCATCTTCTCTAGTTCTCCCCAAGTTAATTAATATTCCTTCATTTCTTTCTCCACAGTCCTCCTCCAGGTGTTTTTGGGTTTGCCTTGCCTTTCCTTGAAAAAAAGGAAGCAAATCAAGGATTGCCAAACTAAAAAGGGCTCGAGTACTAAACCTTCTCCAGTACTCGGTGATTCTGAAATTTCTGCCATCTTCACAAACATACATATCATTCTCGTTTGTAAAAGATTAAGGAGCTCGATTTTAATAGTGTATAGGAGAATTCTTCTTATCTTGGAACTAATTTTACTGAGGATGAAATTCTTTCCAACCACACAGGAGTTCTTGAGCCTTTTAGTATTAATCTAAAAAGCCAACTTGACCTTCCTTACTTGTATTGGGTTCCTAAACTTCACAAATATCCATATAAATCAATAACAAACTTACCAAACAACAATTCCAAAAAGCAAAGCAGGAAACTGGCAAACTAAAGATACAACATATTGTACAAGGAACACAATATAGCAGCTGTCTCTAAACGTAAACATACCAATCCATGTCATGCCACAATACCAAAGCAAAGTAAAATAAAAATGAAGGTGACAAATTAAGTTAACACATGTGAACTTCCGCCAGGGAACTGGGTCCGGGTGCTCAGGAAGGGTAAGCACCGCCTGTTTACCTAGCTACATCCGCCACATGTAATCAAAATTGGGAATGAAATGAACTCAATCTCTACCATAGCGCATTAATTAATTGTGAAACAAACACACCGTAAGCAGGTATATTGCTACATAGGTAAGAAAAGTTGACAATAGAAACAGAGGTCATCATGTCTGTCATACAGCTTCAAATGTAGCCTTTCATTAGCATCATAATTCAAATCATTTATTTAATTTCCTCTATATTAGAGATACAATATATGAAAAACACATAGTTCTGAATATGAAGCAGGACTTGAAGAATCAACCGTATCTTTTATTGAAAGCTCTCTGGGATAGACGAAATCCACATCATCTCCTAATTTAGGATCATTAATAGATGTGGAGTTGAATGATGATTTGGTGACTTTTTCTCTCTAGATTAAACGGGTTCCGCATAAATTCTGCCTTATACGAATAAAGAAACAAATCAGCAAGCAATGGTGCATAGTTTATGCCCCTTGGTACACCGAACATTTGTTGGAAATGACACATCTTGACAGTCATCAAACGTATTGAGGTAAATTCTGTTGTACATTTGGCATTAACCAAATGTGGAAAATATTCCAAGGACTTGTTTAAATTAATAATACTTTATCTCGTGTGAAAAGTATAAAAAAAACCCATTATTTTTCTACTTTAAACCACTATCCCTCATTCTAATTTAAGAAACATCTAAAACACATCATTCACTTGCCATTCTATAACAAACCCGTTGAGCCGAGATCTAGTGCTGACCAGGGAATCTGGTTATTTTCCCAAACACTATACGAGCTGCAAACAACGTATTTAATGAAGATACAAGCAATAAAATGTTTTTATAACAAGCATATTTGTCGTGTTAGGAAATATAATTTTCCGATAAACAAATTGGTATATCAATGTGCACTAACTTTGCACCATTACTTGCTGCTTTTTTCTATATTCATATGAAGAACAATTTATGCAGAACTTTGTGTAAATCATTTAACTACATGCAGCTATATAGATGACGATCTATCTCAGATCTGGAATGAGCTTGAAATGAAAGACTGATACGACTGATTTTTCAAGTACTGCTTCATATTTGGAACCATACCTCAATTACGACACATACGAAAGGTAGCATTTGAATCTGTTTGGCAAACATGACGACTTCAATTTTCTATTGTAAACTTTCCCTTTCTATGCAGCAGTATACCTGCTTCTTCTCCTGCTTATGGTGCGTTTATTTCACAGTTTGCTTGGTCCCTGGTCCCACTACAAGAAACTCTTTACAAACTAATTGTTGTTTCGGGGATATTGTAAGCATAAAACTTTTGGGGGCTTTAAAAAGCCATAGCTTGTAATACCTCTCAGTCAAACTTATTTGTAAGCAGATTATTTTGCTGTATAATGTTTCCGTAATGGAAACAAGCTCTATACAACCATGAAAAAATACAGCATAAGCAGTAACATTGCTGCATAGTAAAAAAAAAAGTTGTTGATAGAAAATTAAAGTCATCAGGTTGTCAAACAGTTTCAAAGGTAGCCGTTCGTATGTACTTAATTACTATCTTTTATATAGTTTAGTGCTGATGCGTCCGTGTCCGTCCGGGAAACTGTATCCTCATAACTGAAGGTATTCTATTAAAACTTAGCAGAAATGATGTGTTAGTGTCGTATTGCATATAATAAGCGATATACTGTTTAAGATGGGTATCGTAGGCGTCCTGAGACCAGATTCTGCATTCCAGATTCTGTATTCTGGTGGATATTGCACTAATTATAAAGCCCCTTTGGGTATGATTACTGATGTAAAACCCCTGTAGTAAACAAAGGATTTCTTTGATATCATAGCTAATACTTACCATTTAGTACACTATATATAAATGGTTGGCCTAATGGCATGTTGATACTTGTCACCATGATTTCATGTCATTTTTCACGTGTTCAGCCGTTTAACACCTCACCTTTTCACCAGTAAGACAAACAGATTTTTCGTTCTAATAAACGAGTAAATAAACGGTTGAAAAGTCATCACGCATAGTTTTATTGGTGGTGGTCATTTAGCCAGTCATGATCGTGTTAAAGAAAAATTGCGTGTAGTTACACATTATATATTTTAGATAGGAAATACATGTATAACAATTTTATAAATATAAAAACAACATTGATCATTCGCTTTTGGCTTTATATTAATCCAAATGCCTTAACATGTTAATGTGTAGCAAGACAAATTTTATACAACATAACTTCAGAATAAGCGGGTATATTGTTGCATAGAAAAGGAAAGTTGACGAAAGAAAAATTAATATCATCACATTTTTCAAACACACACACACACACACACACACACACACACACACACACACACATATATATATATATATATATATATATATATATATATATATATATATATAAGGAATGTAGCTTCAGATTCCTTAGTTTAAAATAAATAGTAGATCCCTCCTATAATAATTCAGAGTAGTGAACGATATGAATTTAACCCATTTTAAAATTAATAAATTAAGGAATTATTATTATTTTATTTTATTATTTTTATTTGTTTATTTTTTTTGTTTATTTATCTATTACGTGTTTATTATTGTTTGTCAAATTCCGAGATGTTACAAGTCTTAAGTAGCCTATTGGCTTTGTACATAAAGGTCAACTGGGGTCATAAAATGTTTCCTGTAGAATGTATTAAAATGACAATGGATTTTAATTTACCGATAAAACAGAATCACTTTATACAAGCTAAATAAATTTAACTGAGAAAATAATAATTTTCAAATATATATCGAAATAATGATTTTGCATAGATCTAGTCGCGTATGTAGTACTGAACTGCTTTTCATGAGAACAGGTATGGTGACTTATTAGTGCCATACGGATTGAACTAATAAAGAATACAATTTAAGGCAATTCAGTAACGAAACCAGTTGAATATAGTGAGTTTTGATGGAATATATTCCATAAATGAAAACTATATAGAATAAAATCACAATAAATGCAAATTTAGTGAAAATATGGAAAATGTGAAATTAATCGAAATATTACGAAATGTGTAATCGTGGGGATTGATAAGTTAATATTATTGATGAAAAATATGGATAAGCTCTACAAATTCGCGAAAATCTAGTGATTTCCAAAAGAATATTATTTTATTTACTACGGAGGCCAAGACTGGACAATCCATTTACATATACTACCATGTACGTATTTGTAGAAATAGTTCGGTCGAGTGCGTAGGGAAATATTAATATCAGGTGTGTGTTTATGTTATTATTTAACAATCTTAATGTTTTGTTTCTTTTGACTGTGGAGATTCGACAAATATACGTGTTTATATTTAAAACAGTTATCCCGATCGATATTTAAAACAATAAAGAACATTTTTATTTTGTACACGAGACGCACTATATTTTTGTATAATGCGGAATCCAATGAAATGAAAACAACCAAGTAGTGCACAAACCACTACACGTCGTTTCAAACTGGGTTGTCGGTTTCATCGTTTTTACGACAGAAAAAGCGATTATACGAGAGAAAAAGATAAAAGAGTCGAAGAAAGTTCACAATGGTTATGGCTGATAAAAATGTAGTCGATATTCGAAATGGAAGACGCTCAAGATGTGCAACTCCAAATGAGTATTCCGACGACAGCAGCGCCGCCGAAGATTCCGATCACGGTAGGTTATCTCGCTTTTGTGTATCTATCGTTCAATTTTAAATGATTTTGATGACGCCCGTAAAAAGATATAGGGTGCTTTAAAGTTTTTAATAAAGTGACCTTTTATTTTGTCCATTTTCAGAAAATGGTGGAATGCGAGTTGGTAATGATTTTCAAGCTGTTGTGCCACAATTTACTCCAGGTAAAGTATTTTCCATAAAGGAATTTTTTCAGTTAAAATGAAAGTAGATTTAAATTTATATGTGTGTTTATTGTAATCAGTGATTGTTAATAAATTGGTAATTTTTTCAATTTTAATAAAAACATTTAAACTAAAGAAAAAAGGTGTATGTTATTTTCCGAAAAATAAATAATAAAGATTTATTATGGTAAAAAACAAGTCAAACCAAAATTTTACATTTGGATCTACTGCATGGTAAAATGTTTCTTTTTTTGCATATTAAATTTTCTTAAATGACAAATTTATTGTCTAGTATTTTGTTCATAATTTTGATATATAATTTGGGGAAAAAAATAATAAAAAATCAAAGGTAGTATATTGCATAATGCATATTTATTTTTTTAGAAATTTCAAATAATTTTTTACTCAAATTCCTGGAACTAATAAAAACATCAAGATTACAAGGAATTAGTGTATACATATTAGAAATGTGCTCCATAAGTGGGAGGTCTTGAGTTCGAACCCCCTAAGACTTGAAAGTGGGTAGTGACTACTTTGGCCAAGCACTTTGCATTATAAAATGAAACACAGTTGGTTTGCATGGTAACTTAAAATAAACAAGGTACTATGTCATGGTAGATTTAGCATGATGAAAAAACCCTGATATATAATGCTCAGCGCAATGCACTGGCAGAATTTCTGCACCTTCGTCTATAGCTGACTGTCTCGATATAAGTGAAATATTATTGACTGGAATGTTAAACACCATTACTCAGCTCGATTCAGAAACCTGTGCTGCCAATGTTGCTGAGTCGTGATAATTAATTTACAATTTTTATCAGATTATATTGAATGTATTTGACCACTGCAATGGTAGTGTCTGCCCCAAGAGTTGGAGGTCATATATAAAACTGCTTCCTCACCTGGTGCTCAGTATTAAGAGGACAGAGTAATTTGTCTGGTTCAACAGGTATCCGTATATATAATACAACACAGCATACTAACTCTAAGCAAGCAATTTATATTATTACACCTTATGTAAAAATCTAGCAATTTCATTGGAAAAAAGATATGTAACAATTTGTACTGTCACATAGCGCTGCGCGTGACTATGTGACAGTACTTATGTTCGAGTCGCCTCCCTTCACTGGATCACGTCGACACTTTGAACAAAACATGTTTTCAGTTGTGTCTACGGCAAGCATCTCATTGTTCTTGATATTGTTTACATTCGTCTAACAACAATGGATGATGTTTGCCGAGGTTGACAATGACTATCTTGGCAATTTGTTAGAGTCTAAAGACTCTGCATCAACTAAACGGATCATTAAGCGGGACATGGATACGTTTCTTAAATTTCTTGGCTCAAATGACCGTGCATTTGAGGCATTCCCGGTCGATAAATTGAATGAAAATTGGTATAGACATTACTAAAGACGAAGGATGCACATCATGTATTAGTAAAATAAAACAAACATTCGGTGTAATAAAATAAATATTACATTTCTGACAGGGTGCCAGTACATATTGTCACCTCTCGAAAAGCATTATCCTCGCTATCGACTCGGCAAACAATGCTTCCTCGAGGTGACAATATGTACTGGCACCCTGTCAGAAATAAATAATAATATTAGCTAGTACCATGTTTGTGCTAGACCCTGTTGATTTTGTTACAATTAGGCTCAAAAATGTGAAAAATATACTTTTTTCATATGTGTTTTGGTTTTCTTCACTGTCACAAACACTAATTCTGATAGTAGAAAGTTTTATGTGGAAAAAGTATAACAATTTGAAAATACAGGATGCAACCAAAACTCAAACCCATGACCTTCTCAATACTATTACAAGGATTACTAATGTGACATTCTGCTGACTTAGTTACCAGGCTGTGTCTTGAGCTAGGTCTTCCATATCTCTGTTATAAATTATAATGGATAATACATATGGGGGAAACTTGCATGTATATTGCAAAATATCTTTTTCATTTTTGGTACTGGTAACATCAATCTTTGCATTACGGTAATTTTTTATCATTACAAAATTATGGATTGATTGTCAGAATGTAACTTCTATATTGTATATCATAAATTAATTAAAATTTATCCTGGTGTTGATGTGCTTGTGTGTGTAAAGGGAGATAACTTGGATATATGTTGCATGATATTCTAATTTGTAAAATTTATCGTTGAATGGAAAATAAATATTACTGATTTGGAAAATTTAAAGTACTTGAACTTATACTCCATGTAGATTAATGATTATGAAAAATTACACTTGTTATATATTTGATTAATGACTGTTTCAGATGTTCGTCCAGATCAAAGACATGATGCTATATTGGTATGGGCACCAGCAGTTGAATTGTCTGATATTAAAGGTAATGTGTGCTGGATAAAGCACCTTAATAAATTATCTCATTTAGTACTGGATCAGTATTATAGTAATATAATACTGCAATAGTATATTTTTCGACAATGCTTTGCTCTCTATGCCTGGGTACTACACAATCAACAAATACTGTAGTTATATAATATTCATGGGTGTTTGAAAAATGACAATGGAAAAAAATGAAATCTAGTATCAGGAATTCAGAATTGAATCTAGGGGTAATTTTTGTGGTACACCATATTCATGATTAATTGATGGATTGTCGACCATGCTCACAATGTTCCAACAAAGACCTGGCATGCTTGAATTACACACTAAAAGAATGAAACTCAGTCTGAACTATGCCATTTAATGACATCAGGCCAGTGACAAATATTTAAGGCATGACTGGCAATGCGTCGTTTGTATCATTACTATCAGCAACACATGATCATGTAGTATCGATTCTTCTGGTAATATCCATTCCTATTAGTTACCTAAAGATCATTTTATATACAATCATGTTTTTTAATGCGGCTGTAAAGATGCAGTAATTTGCGTTCAATGCTTATTTGATGATTGCATTTAACAAATGCTCTGTGTTCACATATGTTCTTTACTGTTTTTAGTTGATGAGTATGTATCCATTGCTAAAGAGAAGCATGGTTACAACACTGAGCAAGTGAGTATTTGTTTATTTATTTATTTTATTATCTCCAACCCCAGGGGTAAGACTTTCCTATCCTTCATTGACAACTCATGATGGATTCTTTTTCTTCCAATGTTTGGCTTTGAATATGAACTATGTTCATAGAATTTTGCTTTATACAAATGTATAAACTAATTTGTTAATTAAAAACTCTCAGAATTAATATTTGAAACATGTAGAAAATTTCTATTTTTTGGTAATACTTAAAAATGATTTTCATTGACAATGGGGTCCGTTGCTGTACTACATGATACCCTCTAACGTTTGTGCGGAGTAATGATTTCCATTGGATAAGGAATCTCATAAGATGATGTATTCCTGTAAAAATGACATTATTCCTGGAATTTGCATCAGCGTTTTCCAAGACATCTTTTGTATTCAAGTTACACCTTTTATCTTTTTAATGTGTATGTAAATTTCAATGTACATGTTTTACATTTGTTTTCCTCTAGGCACTTGGTATGTTATTTTGGCACAAGCATAATGTAGAGAAAGCTTTAGCAGATTTACCTAATTTTACACCGTTCCCTGATGAGTGGACTGTAGAGGATAAAGTGCTGTTTGAACAGGCATTTAGTTTCCATGGCAAAAGTTTCCACAGAATCAGACAGATGGTAAGGTTTTATATGTTGAAAGTTAAATGAACTCTCATGATCAGACGTAGAAATTGATGTACCTTTCTGTATTGGGTGTAACAATATAAAGAATATACACTTCTCATGATAGACATAAATGTTTGTAACTTTCCCATAGCTGATAATGTCTCAATATAAGTAAAATAATTTTGAATAGGAAGTAAATCCCCATTTGATGATTTATATCATATGTAGCTGGCGTTGTGCTGTCTACCTTATTTGATTACCTGTTTACATTGGACTGTAATGACAAGCCCTGATTAATTATACATACAGTTGTAAACACAATGTTTTGTTATTTTGTAGTTACCTGATAAGTCCATAGCCAGTCTAGTTAAGTACTACTACTCCTGGAAGAAAACAAGATCAAGGACCAGTCTGATGGATCGACAGGCAAAAAAGTTGACTAAAAATGGAGATAGGTATGTGAAGATAAGGTTAATTTACTGATAATCACAAATGAAAATTGTCACTTCTATTCAGAAAATGGATTAATGCAATGTTGTTTTACACCCCATTCAAGATTCTTTGCAAATGAACTGATAAGCTAAAACTAGGATCTGCTAAATGATGCACTGTCAACTGAAGGAAAATCCTGTTAATCACAAATGAAAATTGTCACTTTTGGTCAGAAAAATGAAATAATGTAATGGTGCTTTACAAGATTATATCTACTATTTACTAGGCGGTCAGTTATGGATGGTGGAGGAAACTGGAGTGCCTGAAGAAAGTCTCTGACCTTCAAAAGGGAACTGACAAACTCCAATTAGGATCTTTGAACCTACTGGTAGGCTATGAGAGACACTGATCTGTAAACATGTACTGTAGACCACTTCAACACAGAGGCTTCAAAATCAGAAAGATTGAGTTATACAAGTTATATAATAAAATATTCTGGTTTATTGAGCACATTGATGATACTTATACTATATACATGATATACATGTGATTTGTGTTCATTGTGACTTACTTTTTGTTGTAGTGATGACAGTGAAGAAGAAGGACGTAAACCAACAGAAGAGAACGGAGATAGTAAAGACAGTGTTGTAAGTAGACATTTATACACGGTCCCTTTATATAAAGATCTGTATCTTCTGAGTTTGTGGACAATTTTTTGGTTGTTTAGCCATTTATCCTGTGTCTATATTTATGTCAATTCATTGTTTGAATTTAATTTTATAGTATATAAAGCTTTAATTGAACATGTTACACTTATACGACAGGCCCCAAAAATGTCACTTAAGTCAGGGTCTAACCTAATTACATGTAAATAAGGCAGTCCAAAAGAAAGTTATATTCATTAGATTTAAATTGATAGTTTCTGGACAGTAGACTGATTTAAATCCTTTAGGGCAGTTTTAAGAACTGGCTTTGGTACTTTAAATTCTATGTTCTCATTTTTACACACAGAATCAAAGTACTGATGGTGTAGAAAGTTTCTAATAAACTGATTGCAGTGCATTTAAGAATTCACCTTTTCGGAGGTGCAAGTTTATTTCATTCATTTTACTTGAAACACAATATTAAAGTTAAAATATGACATAGCACAAGTTACAGAATTAGACGAGATATGAATTGTAAGTCTCCATATACATGTACCTTTTCTTAAAAATGCATGTACCCCAAAGTGAGATTCTATACATATCAATATGTCTATCTTGATTGCATGATGGATCAATGATATTACAAAAATAAATAAATAAAAACAAGTATAGACATTTTTAAGGGCTTTTGAACTTCCATTTTTTTGAGTGTGTGCCATTACATCCCAAAGTTTGCCAATAATTATTATTACATAAAATACCATAACTAACATACATGTAGGCTTCGTATGTATAGATGCCTTCATGTCAAAAGTTCTGCTACCAGTAACTTACATGTTTTCAGCACCTTTTGTGTTGGGGCTTTTGATATATTAACAAACAAACACACATATCCAAGAAGGTGGTCTTTATATGTGAGTTTTACTATCTGTTAGATTTACATTTGTTTTGAAAGTAGTGTTATATATTGAATAAATACCATTTCTAAAAATTTTAAACCTGAAATCCAGTTTAAAGTTTCACCTGTGTGACAGTAAAATATATCAATGGTCAACTTCAAATGTTTATTTAAATCCAAGTTAGGAGAGATGTATTGTCACTAAATGACCATTGAAGTAAAGGGTAAAATGTAGCATGAAATTGATTTTTACACACCCCTTTTTCAGAGTTGCGGCCTGTCATATAAGTGGATATGTAAAAGGAATTCTATAACCAATAAAAACGTATAGTTGTATATCAAATTACGTACTATAATTGTTTTCATGTTTTGTTTTTTAGAAGGAAGAAAAAGACACTTGCTCAAATTGTGGTATACACACATCACAGTTACATTCCACACCTAAAGGATCACTCTGTCACTCCTGTTATCAGTACTGGAGGTAAGTGGTGCATTCTTAAAAATGCCAGTATGTAACATATACATGTATTACAAGCCTTAAAGAATTGAGGTAAATTGTTTATACATGTACAGTAAAACTTTGATTGATCATCACCATATGTTTGGTCAGATTACAGTGTTTTAAAGGGGTTTGCAATAAATAAGGTAGACTTATGAATTAAAAATAAAAGAAACAGATTTTGGCAAATCAATTGTAAAGCACAATAATGCGGTTTTACTGTATGCAATCATGGGGTATTTAGATGACACTTGATGATTTAACCTTAAAGGGATACTGAAGTCTGGCGGATTATGACCAAAACCGATAGTTATAAGTACAATATTAATAATAAAATTGAAAAAAAAAAAAAATTATTTCATTAAGATATATATTTCGCTATTTAAAAATTGTCGAAAATCATCGCTGCAGCTCTTTTGTGTTGGAGGTGAGAAGAACACCCTGTGACGTCATGTGTAAGAAAACCTCACCATGCTATCAAGAGTGTGTTTACAGTGTAGTGTGAAAGTTGTTAAATTATTGTTTAAGTATGGTTTTGTGTGCGACCGTTGGTTGTAGAAATAATTAAAAAATTATAATAACTTAGAACTGGTCACTATTTAGACCTATTTAAAATTGAATAATGACCAATATCGACAAAATAACACAGGGATCTATGCATCAACTGACCTAAAATGATATTTTTTTTTATTATTTTTCACGATAAATCGATTAGATCTAAATTTATTAAGTAGAATTTACATCCCTTTCTCGAATACAGGTAATTAAGAGATTATCAGTAACCTACAGTACCTTTAGATCCTGTTTATTAGACATTCCATCACCGGTAATCAAGAGGTAGATCTACCTTACAATATACAACATAGATCTGTAGATTGATAGGTGTTAATAAGTTAAGTGATCTAAAGTCTTCACGATATCCTGATATCCCGTATCAAATGTAAGTGTCCTTTTTGGAATTTTGGAAAGATGCGTTAAAAATTACTTAAATATTTCAAAAGATTGAATATCGAATGTATGAATTGATGGATTGACTGACTGGCGGTATGAAATTAAAACGGTTTAAATTACCGGTAATGAAATATTCCTATTCGTAAATTCAATTTTAAACATCAAAAACTCTTAAAAAAAAATTAACAACCCCAACCCCCCAACACCCACACCTGACGTCACAACCTGTTTTCGTACCTCCCGATTGAAGAGTTCCAAAATGGCCCAAGGTTACAAATTTTGATTTTTTAAACCTCTATATCTTTTTTATTTCGGCGAATAAAATTGTGAAATTTTCAATATTATAATAATTTACTATAAATTATCATATTTTAGTCAAATAGGCTAGACTTCAGTATCCCTTTAACTCCTGTTATTCAATGAGTTGGTATACATATAATTATGGCGATAATGCCCAGCTTATTTGGTATATGAAAGTTTAGTAGTGTAAATTATTTAGAGTACTTTCAGTACTTTGATTTGTTATTTATAGGCGGACTGGTGTAATGAGATCAGCTGGACCAAAGAGACATGATCATGGACAACATAGACATAATCCAATGAGACATAAACGTAAACCTCCAAGGGGAATGTACCTCAACAATGATGATCTCCAGTCATTTGTATCTGGACCACCAGGACAAGCCGAGGCATTACTGAAATCGCTGGATACTGAACTAGTCTCTCTCAAAAGACAGGTAAAATCTAATACATACATATTATATACACAGTGTGTATGTACAACCTTCAGTATCAGGTTGAGTTCTTTTTTCGTAACCTTATCACTAAGAGTCGCGTAGTGATATGGCTACAAAAAAGGACGAGACCCGATACGAAGGGTTGTACATACACACTGCATATGATATCTTTATCTAACATGTCCTATTAGATTATTTAAAATAATAAAAAACGATACTTTATGTGAAAAAAAAAATTTTTACCACAGAACTATGTTATGAAATATGTTTTGTAGTAATGACGTCATTATTTACATTTGACAAATCGGAGATTCCTAAATGACGTCACAATGAGAAATCCAACGTGAAATTTACCGCTAATGTTGTATCACCACACTGGTAATACAAGATTCTGTATCATGCGTGTTCGATAAAACTTGTATTTCGTCAAATCAGATAGAAAAACTAGTCTAATGTTAGATAAATATCAGTCTAATGAAGGCATTTAATTTACTACATTATTACTTCACAATTATTGTCTAAAAGAAGAAAATTCTAATGTCTGTCCTTTAGATTATGTTTGCAACATTCCATATTGGACTTTGTCTATTTTGATATCTTATTTTATGAATTGTTGACAACAGTAGGAAAAACGTTTTCAAATATTTTATCTAATTCCAACTCCTAAGGTTTAGGTTGGAAATTAGCTGTAAACATAAACATGTACATCTGTAATGAATAGCAACATAAATGTTTCTGTGATTTTGTATGAGAGTTCACTTTCAGTAAAATAAACTAAAACTTTTTAATTGTTTATTTCGGTTTTTCAAGAGTTATGATGATAAAACACAATTTTAATTGATACTTTTGGTTGATAATTTTTGCAGGTTCAGAACCATAAACAAATGATAAGTATGCAGAAACACAAGATTGGAACAACTTTTGATGAATTTAAACCACCAGAGGTATGTAGGTTTATTTTATTTAAGTTCAAAGTTTATTGCCGGTAAACTTGTCAAAATACTAAGCTTTGATTTAAAATTGTTAGTAAATTGATAGAAATTTCTGAAAAATATATTTCAAAAGTGTATTACATAGAAATGCATGTAATTGAGTTAATATTGTAAAACATTTATCAAAAAAGTTGATATTATGTTTAGTTTGTCTCTTGTTGGTTTCAGAGTAATCAGCGAATTAATGCCAGATGGACAAATGAAGAACTTTTACTGGCTGTACAAGGTATATAATAAGCATATCACTTAATTCTGATATAATTGTTATGTCACCTCTGAACTACATATACAAGGTACTTGTGTTTATTATTTAACTTGTAAAACTTGGTACTATTTTATTATTTTGAACCAATAAATGTTGGAATAAATAAGAACATGAAGAAATACAATTATAGCTCTCTGATCTAGTAAGAAATTACTGGTATAATAAATATATCCCAAAACTGTAATGCTAAGGGATCAGTATTACTTTAATGTCTTCAATTTGTGAATAGATTGACTGTCTTTTGGTCGAGAAAAAATTTAGTAGGTAATTATTATATTTTATGATTGTATCAGGTGTTAGAAAGTATGGTAAGGATTTCCAGGCTATAGCAGAAGTTATAGGTAACAAAACAGAGGCTCATGTCAGGAGTTTCTTTGGTAACTTTAGAAGACGGTATAATCTGGATGAAGTTTTAGCAGAATATGAAGCAGAACATGGAATAGTGAATACACATAACAATAACGAGGAGGAGGAAGAAGAGAAGGAGGAAAAGGTCAGTGTTTATATTTAATGTATCAACTTTTATCACATGTATGTTATTTTGATACAAAGAACATCATCAAGTAGTATACTTCTTAGTCTGTCCTTAGCCTTTAGATTTGAGATTTATTTTATCAGTGGCATTGACTGAAGTGATGTAAAAATGAAATTTCTTGCTCAGTTTGTGATTAAAACAGGGATCAAACCCATGTCACTTTACAGTCTTGACCACTCAGCTTCTTGTCTGCACATGTCACATAAGTAACAAAAAGTTTTATGTTCATTCATCCTGGAGAACATGGTAGCTTTCAATTAAAAATTATATTTGTTTTTGTTGTGATTATCCATTTGTTTAGTAAAACTGTATCCAATTGCTGTATATGTAAATAGAAATACAACTTAAAATACATGTGTATCGGATTTAAAACAAATTCTATATTTTACCTTTTCTGTTTATCTCAGATGGACATAAGCATTAAGGAAGACAGTAACAGTAGTAGCTCCAACTCTGGTGATAAAAATGGAGTGGCACCTACCACATCAACAACAACAACTACTACGGCACCACCGCCACTGCTCAAACAATCTCAGGGAGGAGCAGCATCAGCGGGAGGGGGAGGACCCAATCTTAAAGTTCCACAAGTACCTCATAATTCTAGGTAATAATCTTATATAACACCCATCTATAGTTGCCAAATTACAAATAATTCTAGGTAATAATCTTATATAACACTCATCTATAGTTGCCAAATTACAAATACTTTTGTTGATACACAACTTTTTATAAATGAAAATACCTATACCTGGTACAAAAAAAAAACTACTTTGTAAAAGAAAATCAACTTGCCGGTTTGTCAATTTTGGCTGTCAGAATACCATAAGTTGACATTTGTATTATATAATATGCAGGAATATTGAATGGTCATTGTAACATATTACAAACTAACACATTTGTGTTTCAGTGATACATCTTTGATGCTGATTTTGAAATCTGTAATTTAATAATATATTGATAAAATGATTACCGGACACATTTACATATTGATTAGTACATGTTCCTTGTATTGAAAGTAATAGAGCCTTTGTTTAATTCATGTTGTTTTGTTTTGTAATATAGATATAGCTCTGTTAGACACATAACTGAGGAAGTAAAGTATTAATTTGTATGATATTTATGTTGTAGGATGACACCTCCACAAAGAACAATACTACAACAGCCACCACCACTGATCAGACCAAATAACACATCATCTCCGTCCAATAATAAACCAACTATTACATCATGAATAAACAGCATTGATTATCATCATAAAATCATGTAAACAATACTGGAAAGGTCATACAGTGTATTTTGGTATAGTGTGCCAAGACGTGATAAAGGGTATAACCAGTCCTACATCATCAAATTAAAAGCATTCAAATATTTAAACCATATCCTCAAAATGTTTTCAAGAGTTATCTTTCTTTTGTTATTAAATATTGATTTCTCTAGTAATCCTATGTCAAAAAGTCTGCAAGTCATATGACTGGCTTGAACATTATAATTATTGAGGTATAGGAACTATTAATTGTATAAACTGAAGTCACAAAAATGTTGATCATTTGATGTATCTGAAGATAATATTTGTTCCCTATATGGTTGCTAGATGTTACCAGTGGAATGGGTATTTGTTCCCTGTTAGATTGTTATACAATTTTAACAGACTTATGGCCAGTGTAAAATTACCTGTTTATAAGCACTGTGCCAAAATATTATAGATGACCTTATATAATAAAAATAAAGTACAGTCAAACCTGTCTGAAGGACTATCTTTATACACATGACACCATTACTCATCATATCATCATTAACTGATCGTAATTCAATATACCATCCTTCATTTATGACATACACGTATACTCGTTGTGAAAGGCCATCTTAGTACTATGGACACCATCATATATCACATTGTCATTAAATTATATTTACCATACTTCAATGTATCATCCTTCATTTACAACACATTTTACCCATTCTAAAAGCCAACTTTGTATACTGGACACCTGTTTACAAAGACCATCATTCATCATTACTCAATTCATTTCTTGTATATTAAGAATAACCTGCACATAAATAAATGTTGAGGTTTTGATCGGATGGTCACTGTAGACAGTTTTGACTGTACACAAGTTGATCTGATATATATATATTTATTATATGTAAACTTTTGTCTGCATGTAAATTTTTTGTCTCAAATTTATGTTTATATGAGTATTTATTTATTAATTTATTTTGGGTATTGGTTTTGTATGTTTTCTACATATTTTACCTTCAGTGTTATGTTTGAATCAAGTGTTATAACAGACTATTATGTAGATGGTCTTGTCTACTGGTACAATGTACTCGTATATCACACATTCTATTGTACAAGTAAAAATATCCACTGGTCTAGACTGGCATGTTCATCAGGTATCAAATTCAAGGGGTGGTTTTAACTTTTGGATACTGGTAATCTGATTTAGGTATTTATATTTTCACCTCCATAAAATCCAATAGTATTATACAGGGTGTCCCATAATATATGTCACACTTTCAACTTTTCACAAAATTTTTATTTCTTTACGCATCAAAGTCAAATTTTCAAGAAATCATATTTATGTTTTAAAGTTTTTATGTTATTAAATTTATATAATTTGCTATCATTTTTAAAAAGATATACCTGAAATATAAAAAGTGTTCTATTTTATAACATGTGTTCCAAATGGCGTCCTCTTTCTTCAATGACCAACGTCATTCTTCTCCTGAAGTTGGCAATAACTGCTCTGAGGGTTTCTTCTGAAATTTTCTGCATTTCCCTGCGAATGGCACTTTTTAACATATCCGTGTTTTCAGGAGTTGGTGAATACACCCTGTCCTTAAGATATCCCCATAAAAAGAAGTCCAAAGGGTTAAGGTCTGGAGAGTGGGGTGGCCAAACATACTGTGTTCTGTAAGACATGTATCGATCCCCAAATGTCGTATTCAACCACTCGATGACATTGCCAGCAGTGTGTGGTGTTGCCCCATCTTGCTGAAACCAAACTGAATTAAGATTGTGTTCTTTCCTTGTCAGCGCTGGCAAGAATTTAGTTTTCAACAGGCGCAAATAACGTTCAGAATTAACAGTTACAGTGTTATGTTCAGAATCCTGAAAGAAAAACGGACCGATTATTCCACTACTGCTAAGTGCGGCCCATACAGTCACCTTTTCACCATGTAATGGCTTTTCTGCATACATGTTTGGCTTGTCAGTGCCCCAAAACCTAAAATTTTGTTTATTTACTGCATTATTTAAATAAAATTGAGCCTCATCCGAAAACCAGATACAGCCTGGAAAAGACGCAGATTTTTCCAAAACCCAATGTGCAAAGTCAAGACGGCTGTCAATGTCTGATTGTTTTAAGTGTTGCATAATGCTGATCTTATATGGTGTCAGCTTTAAGTCAAATTTTAACATTCTATGTACACTGGTTTTACTAATTTCACCATTTAAATCTCGCATGACCTGTCTAACTGACCTTTGTGGTGTTTCTGTTATCACTTTCTCAACAGAAGCAATATTTTCTTTTGTGCACACACTCTTTGGTCTACCTGCTTTTTTCTCTAACATCAGTAACTGTTCCTCTATTTTCAAATTTTCTTACAATTCTGTAAATTCTACTCCTATTCAGCTTAATAAGTCCTGGATACTTCTGTTTCACAACTCTGATAACTGTAGTTGCTGATTTTGTCTCATAAAACAACTTCACAACATCAGCAAGCTGCTGAGCTGAAGGTTCCATGTTGAAATTATGATGACATCATTGATGACGTCATAATTCTGGAATGACGTCACACAATTTCCCGTACTTTTCCAGAATAAAATTTTACAATAAAACCTACACCTATGCAAAATTTGACTTTGATGCGTAAAGAAATAAAAATTTTGTGAAAAGTTAAAAGTGTGACATATATTATGGGACACCCTGTACATGTATTTTATGAATGTTAAAATAATGGACATTACTATATGACATATATGAACATAGCAAATACTGGTACTTATACATGTATATAGCAGAAACATAAACAAAATTGTTTGATAGACCAAAAGAAGTTCTTAAAAAATTCTTTTACCATGAATGTAATTTTGATGACATGGAATCTTTTTTTCCAAATTATTTGTTTATATAACTAATGGTGCTTTTGTCATGGTCATCATATTTTGGTTCATGGTCATTGTATTTTAGTATTTAGGAAAGAAATGAAGTTTTGACAATCTGATTATAAAACGAACACCAATGATAATTTATACATAGCTGTATGTTCACATTCTTCAGAAAGCCAGGTGCTCCGACACATGACAGATTTATTTTATTTCTATATCTATCTATTGATGTTGTTATTTTTGTCCAATATTATAATAACTTGTATATTTATCACGTCGTGTAGATGTTGAACTTGGTACAAATAGCTCTGATACTTTGATAAGTTGATTTCTTTTTAAGTTTAAGTCACAAGTGTTCACACACAAATACAAAAAACATGTACCTGACCATTATATGTTTCTATTCCACATGTTCTATTTATTTACAGGCACTATGTAAACACATGCACATGTGTATTGATGATTTAACTTAAGTTTTAAATGAGTGTTGTAATAAGTTTTCACTGTTGAGCATGACATTTCTTATTTGACACAGTGACAGGTAGTATACTGGTCAAACTGATATAAAATTATATCAGTGGTACTCGGAAGTGTCAGGATAATAGCATAATGGTGTGTGTGTGTCTGTCTGTCTGTCTGTGTGTGTGTCTGTTTGTCTGTGTGAATGGGTTGATGAGAAATGAGAGGAGATGGTTATCAATATTTGACATGTGATTTATATTTGAGAACTATCATTGCATGTAAAATCAGGTACACAAACAGTTATGTCTCAGTTTTAGGTAAAGTGTGTGGCTAGCATAAATATAGATTTATATATATATAGGCTTTTCTTGTTTTTGTGTTTAATTGAATGTTGGTAATTGGTTAAGTAAAATGTATTATCATTACCCACCCCACCCCTCTTCAAGACCCAAAGAAAAACAAGGAGCCAAAGTTATATCTCGGAAAGTATCCAGCATAAATCTTGTTTTAAACTGAATGTACATGTATGTTAATTCCTTTTTCAATATGAACTAAAGTAGTCTTTCCTTCAGTAACGTTTAACAGTTCCAAGTGTTCTTAGCACTGTCAGTATTGAAAGTTTTAATACAGCAGCAAATTATTTTTGTTCTAAGATCTTATCATTTGAGCTGTATTCATTTTAGAGACCTTGATACAAACCAAAACAATGTTATATTCCTAAAACCAAGAGAATTTTAAATTTCCAAAAGTTACCTGATCTCTTCAGAGCCCAACAGAAAAAAGTAAACCTGTTGTATTATGAAATTAACAATACAACAAAGTTGCTTTCTGTATGTCTTGGCTATTAAGATTATAAAATTTAACTATGGTACATGTACTAAGAATCTGATGATATAAAACTTATCTTTTTTTTATAAAAAAAACATTAACTGTACTGATGACAAGTTTGTGTTTGTTAAGGTATGCTCTCAAGGAATTACAATTATATGGTATGAGCCAAACCCATGGTAAAAGGACCTTTGTGGCATTAACATCAAAGTAAAGAGAAATGATGTCAAAGATTTGATTTGTTATGGCAGAAATATCATTACATAGTTTGAGTGCTTTGAATAAAAAATGCACCTTTTTGTCAGAAATTATGGAAAGATTATATTTAAACATGTTTTAGTGTGACTTTCACCATTAAATACAGAAATATTTCTTTAAAATAATATGAAAAACACTGTCTGTTTTACCATTTTAAAAAATCAATGGGAACCATTGTCAAAAATGATGTTTTTAAGTTAAAGTTAAGCATAGCATCAAGTCACTGGGTAATGTCCAGTTTTTCAAGTTATTGTTACATTGTCAGATAATAAATTTTAAGACAAGAAATGTGTTTCATAAATAAGAAAACATGCACATTAATAATACAATAAACAGTAAAAATTGATATTTTATGCCATAAGGGCCCCTTTTGTCATGGATTGGCTCATACAGTATAATAAAATAATAAATATGTATATATTTGATAAATAATGACAAGTGCTGGCTGGATGTTGACATTGATTAAAATACTACATGTATATTTAAATGTCTAATTCAACAGAAATAAAAACTATATATCTGTCTATATTTACATTTCTTTTGGTTTATATACCCTTCTACTTGACTTTTGGTGTAATGTGATGCATGGTCTGACATTTCATCTTGTCCAATAGTGTTTGAGTGACCTTGAGCACCAATTTATGAATTGCGATCCCTCTGATATATAATTTGTTCATCTGTCTGTCATACTGTCATTCTGTCTCATCCAGTGACTAGAGCACCAATTTGCAGTGACTCTTGCAGCTTAAGTTTAATTCAAAATTCAGACAAATCATAAAAAAGTAAAAGTTAGTCAGCTTGCTCATTGAAGGTTGGTGGTTTTCTCTACAACTTCAGAACTTATTGCCTTGTTGAGTAGAAAAATATTGACTGGAGCGAAACACATCATTCTACACCTCACTGATCCACCTTAATTTATTCATTAGATTACTGATATGCAATATTGGAAAGTCTAAACACTAGCAAGGCTGTTCTAAACCATAAAGGTAACTTTATCAGAGATTAATTCTTGTTTCTGGCATCTTTTTTTGTCTTGTCCTGGTATACTGTAGTGCTTAAGAGGGTATCTGTAATCTACAATTCCCTTGCCGAAGATTGGTGGTTTTTCTGTGGGCACTCTGGTTTCCTCCACCATCCCAGATCTGACTACCTTGATGTAAGTAAAAGGATTTTGACACACACACACATCCATGAAGTCCTATTCAAATCCATTAATGCAGAGGTAAAGAATGTAAACTTGCACATGAGGACACATAAAATAAAATGGTCAGATCTTGTTAAATTGTAAGCATATGGCAAAGGTGGACATTTATTTTTGTTAATTTTGAATGGTATTTTAACTTCTGGTCAAGGTTTTGATGGTGTACCGGTATATGACATCAGCTTAAAGTAAATTGGCAGAAATGCATAACTGAAACCAAAAACTTTAAAAAGCGTGGTGAATATCTTTGTAATGAGTTTATTGCAATTAGCAGTAGGGATTTGTCATGTCATTCATACTTTGGGTCTTATTCAAGTGATTTATTTCCATGCTGAATGTTAGTGAATAAGCAGTCACCACACTTTTTAAAGTTTGTGGTTTCAGTTATGAATCAAACTGGATCATATGATTTATTTTTTGTTTTTCAGTTTCATGATAATAAACCTCCATGAGGACCACTACAGTAGCTCAGTTGGTGTTCACTTCGTATTTGTGAGGTTATGGGTTTAAAGTTTAAACCCTTACCAAGACTTGAAAATAGGTAGTGACTGTAGAGTCCTTTTACTCTGCATTTAGAAATGAAAGTCACAAGGTCCTTCAGAAGAAACCTTAAAAACCAATGTCAGGTGTCACGGCAGACGTGGCATGTTAAAGAACCCTCTATTTGCATTGCCCCCAGCATGCTGCAAAGGTAAAAAATACTGCCACTTCACCTACAGCTTGTGACATCTTGACATAAGTGAAATATTCTTGACTGGAATGTAAAACCCCATTAAATCAATCAATCAATCAATCAAAATCTCAGTGTAATTACCATCCGGCCCAGGGATAACATTGTTAATTTCCTTAGCTGCTTTATCCAGCAACATATGAATATAAATAAAATAATTTAGATGTGAACATCAATTAACAATTTGATCTTCCATCAAGTTGGAAACAATGTGATAATAAGACTGTTTATCTATTCACCAAACAGTGTTCATTGATATAATATTGATATATATATATATATATATATATATATATATATATCAATTCTGTCAACATCAGAACAAAAAAGATTGGATTGTCACATGGTGTTTTAAGTTTTATTCTAAGACGGAATCTTGAATGGATGAATAATGCTACGTATACATGTAGTAGTATCTATAGAATGTGTACTTAAGTGGAAAGATAATAAGCATAATAAATTACTCTGGGGCTTGTCATAGAGGGAATTTTACCAAATTTTGAACCAGTAGATAGAGGCCTTCATCTTTACCAGCAGCATTTCTGTATTAAATGTTGCTGCCTTTATTTAGTTCCTTTTGTGGTCATTAAAGAAAGGTTGAATTTAAAAAATCTGAAAATCATTTTCTTCTCCAAAAAGCTTAAATTGGATGTTTCAAATTTTAGGAAACGTTGTTTTTCATAATGATATATAGTTCTCCTAAAGTAGTAAGAAACTATTAGAGCCAACGGTTCTCTGTCAACTGGAAGAAAGCACAAGCAAAAGAAGGTCTCTCACAACTTCCGGTTTTGTTGAAAATGGCTGTTGATAGTGCGAGAGAAAAGGCTTTGGCCGATTACAGAAAAAAGCTCCTTGAACACAAGGAACTTGAAGCTCGGTTGAAAGAAAGTAAGGAATTATGTTTCTAGTATATTGTATCCCATTTTCTTTGCAATTTCCTACGAACTTTTTTCGGAAATCGAATTCCAGTCTAGTCCTTTCAAAATCAAAATTTTGCCTTGTCATTCCATTCAAGAATTTAGTTAGCATCAGGTTTTCACGATAAATTCTTTACAATCGTTTCTTATTTAAAGTTTTATTTATTGTATTCAATTTTAAAAACTGTCTTTAACTTTGTTGTTCGTATTTTGCCAAGCAAACCATTCTGTTGTCCAGCCTGCCATCAGCTGCCCATTGTGTTGTCAGACTTCTCTTCTTCTATCAGTGTCTATAGATACTCGGAGTATTATGTGCAGCGTGGACGTCAGAGTGAAAAGTTAGTGGGTGGGGTGTGGTGAGAGGGGGGTGGCGTGCAGGATATATACAGCAAAAGAATATATGAATGTTATTGTTAGAAGATCGAAATGAAAGAAGTGAATAGAGGTTAAAAACAGTAAAGCTGGTTATTGTTGTATATGTGACACTCGACTCTCTGCTAATTTGAATGAGTCAAGGTCTGACAGCATAGCAGTGTCATTTAGAAGCCTGTTCCATTGGGAAGAGTATTTGGCTGTGTGTAATTGTCTGTATACCAGCTTGTTTTAGTGTCATGTAGCCTGTAGGTCTTGTTAGTTTTTTATGTTTGATGGTGAAGGAATGGCCGCTAGTTGGTGTATGATTTTGTAGAACAGTATATTAGTCTCGAGTCTTCGCCCCTTTGTCTGTCATCCTAGCCTGTTCAACATGGCACTGACACTAGAGTGTTGTGAGTAATCGCCAAGCACCCAGCGAGCAGCTTGACGCTGTACCATTTCAAGTTGGTTTATATGGGTGTTGGCATAAGGGTCCCATATACAGGATGTATATTCTAATAGACGACACACAAGTGTTTTGTAGGCATTTGTTTTTAACTGGATGTTGTTTACTTTAATGTTGCATCTAATAAAGCCCAGTGTTTTGTTCGTATTTGTGGTTATGCAGTTTATATGTGTTTTTCATGAAAGTGTGTTTGAAAATGTTTACCTCCAGATATTTTGAGTTTGGTATTGTTGCTAGTGTTTGGTGGTAGAGAGCGTATTTTGTTTGTAGTGGTGTCTGAGCCCTTGTTATTTGAATGACAATACATTTACTAGGGTTAAACTCCATATCCCATTTGTCTTCCCAGATCTCTAGTGTGTTGAGATCTTTTTGCAAAATAGGTGACTGCGTACCCTACTAACACAAGTAAAATTTAATGGTCGATCCTACTGGCAAAATCACTCTAGCAATATTCAGATTCCACTTTATTGTCCAACTAATTAGAGGTCGGGATTGATTGCAAGCTACTTTTCTAAAACTGTGCCGTTGTTTGACTCCAACAATTAAAGCTCAAAAACGTGTATCTCGTTCTGACCAAGATTTGGTTAGAGTCATTGTAGAAAAAATATCTTGAGTGATACACAAAAATTATGATTTGAAATTTAGTACTTACATGTTAAACATAAGATCTGAATAGACAAAACCCTAAATTAAGCCTCTAATGTCTGTAATTATTTAAATTTATCTACTAAATCCATCCTCCAGACTATTGACACATCTTTTTTTGAAATATGAATAACAGATCACACCTGGAATCGATGTTTAAAATAACAAAACTAAACCAACAGATGTACATAGTCAAAGTATTGGTTTCGTCAGTGAGTCATTCTCTGTATTAACAGTTGTTAATGTGTTACCACACTAAAAAATTACTTTCTTTTCAGTGCGAGAAAATTCAAAAGAGCTGAATAAACAGTATGACAAATCAGAAAATGATCTTAAAGCTTTACAAAGTGTGGGACAGGTAAGATAACAAAATGTTATAGTTTTTTACTGGATTTCATATTGATTGATTGATTTATTGATTAGGGTTTTATGTCACATTTAAGAATATTTCACTTATTGTCTTATATCAGGACATCACCATCTATAGGTGATGCAGAAGATAGTTTTTTCTCCCATGACAAGTCATGTAATATAGAAATATTCCATTGGAGATACCCATGGTGGATATTTCTATCCTCTATGGGTCGCACATGCAAATTAGCGCTGGTGGCATCATAATCAAAAGACAATTGCATGATGTCATCATGTTGGGAACATGACGTCATTATGTAGGAAAAGACACAAGTCTTCAAAATTTGGAAATTTTTAGTGCATTTTAAATGTTTATTCTGGGAGTTTAGAATCAATAATTTTGTTTTGTAGTTTGTACATTTTGTATAAACCAAAATCAGGTACATTCTTTCCGATGGTGATATTTATTTTTAAGCAGAATGTTGAATAACAAAGTTAATTTTTTTCCATCATGGCGTTGATGTCTATGTAAATCGAATTTGAAGCTAAATATCGACATTAAAATGGGAGAAAAACAATCCATTATGAGTTTATCCATGTAGGATAGGGAAATCTTACCCGAGGGGTTGAACATTTCTGGTCAGAGACTCGGCAAGCCTTGTCTCTAGTGATGGGAATCGGTTGGGTTTTCATAATCGATAATCGGAACTACTCAAGTAACTAATTATCGGAAATAATCGATTATGTAATAAATACATAGAAAATAAACATTTGCTCATTGTTCAGTACAAAACATAGAATTTAAGTATTGTTTAGTAATTGCAATTGTTATAAAAATGTATATATACTAATAAATGCCACTAAATAAACTAAATAACTGTGTTTGTTGTGATTATGAGTTGATTTGTAGAGTTTGAATGATGTTTAATGTTCCAGTTAAGATAGAATATTTCACTTATATGGTACGGGAATAACCCATCTACGTGCATGTCAGCCATGTTTTTTTTTTCTTGTTCTCTATCCGTAATTTCTTCCCGCCAAAAAGAGAACCGATCATCGATTATTCAACCACATAATCGAGCGCTTAAAATCAGGCCACAATCGATCGATTTTCGATTATAATCGATCATCGGCACATCACTACTTGTCTCTAACTGAGATGTTCAACCCCTCGGGTGAAATTTCCCTATCCTACATGGAAACTCATAATGGATTCTTATAATCTTTGCAATGCACTCATGGCAATGTTCATGGAGATTCTTTAGCATGTTGTATATTCCATGGCGTAAGGCATTAGTTTTTAAGATCTTTTTCAAAGGACATTTTATTTCCAAATGCAGAATACTTGGAAAAACAGTCACTACACATTTCCAAGTTTTTGTCATACCTGGTCAGGATTCAAACCACAAACTGCCACATACTGAGCTACCACAATGGTAATTTGATTTTGGGGGTTTCAAAGTAAGGATAATTGGTTGCACACGAACATACCTAGGTAATTAATTAATGATATTATGGTGTAACATTTGTATTGAATATTATTATCAGTATTTCAATAAGACATTAAATATATTAACCTTGTTTTTATTTCTGAATTACAATAATGGTCTTGTTTGATGCAGTAACAAATAAATTCATCAAATTTTAAAATTAATTTTGAAAAAATAAGTTGAATTACAGAAACTTTGGTACACATGTTTAATCTGTAGAGACAAAATAAAATTCATACATGGATTTTTTTTATCGTAGATTGTTGGTGAGGTTCTTAAACAATTGACAGAAGAAAAATGTAAGTATTGAAATTAATGTCTGATTTCTGTTAATGTTCAATGTAACTCAGAAATCAAATACAGTTATGTTTCCTGTATCTGCAGTGACATGAAGTTTAAGTTAGTTATTTGCAATATTACAATTGGGGATCTTCTATGAGATGAACAAACTGTAGTTACAATGCCTCAAGACAGTTCTAAACTATTATCAATATTAATTTACTTTCGATGTTACCTTGGAAACTTCTAAACTATGATTAACTTTAACATACATGTTTATTGGGTGATGGATTTTCTATTCTACATATATTTTCTGCATGTTTTTATCTCACTCAAATAGCTGTTTTATCTAAATATTTTCTAATTGTCTTCAACATGACAAAAAGTCTTTTAATTCTCTTTCTTTGTTTTGGATGTGCCAGTATGGATCAACACAAAGTTATTACTACACTCATCTGAATTATCTTTATTTTGTATTAATTGATATGACATTTCTACTTCAGTCATTGTTAAAGCAACAAATGGACCAAGATATGTGGTGGGATGTAGACGTCAGTTAGATAAATCAAAACTTAAATCTGGTACTAGAGTGGCCCTAGACATGACAACTTTAACAGTTATGAGGTAAATATCATGTTACACAATTAGTGACATATTAAGCTCAAATAGCCCAGTTAAATTGTCCTGCAGTAAGTTGAAATCCATGGATTCGCCTGGCCAAAATCTGACTTGGAAGGAGGGGGGGGGATTAATAGCCTAAATAGATTAGTACAAGATTTCTTTGCTAAAGCATGCAGTCAGATATGAATTATGATCTAATTACCTTTACCTCCATTTGTATGATGACCTAGTGGTCTAAATAGTGTGTGCTTTTTGATCAAAGTGCCTCTCACTGCCTGGCTTTGAATCCAACTCAGACAGAACTGTTTTAGAAAGTGTTAGTTTGCTTGTCGAAGTTCGACTGTTTTCTCTGGGTACTCTGGTTTCCTCTACTATCCCTGAACTGAATGGCTCAAAATGAGCAAAAGAATCTTGACTGGGGCTTTAAACTCCATTACTCAACTCTACATATCAGTATCAATTCATGATTGCTATTAATCATTTTAAAAATAATGTTATATTTTGTTTATTTTGACTTATTTTACAGATATCTACCAAGAGAGGTTGACCCTCTGGTATATAATATGTCTATAGAAGATCCAGGTGATGTTAGTTATAATCAAGTTGGAGGTCTGGGAGAACAAATCAGAGAACTAAGAGAAGTAAGCCTACCGTAATTCTACTGATACACTACCCCTATATGGGTGTTGCAATATAACTAATGTATCTATATCCTTCTACATTCACAAATACATTTACTTTCTAAACTTTACATATTCGTGCTTACAAGAAGACAACTGTGCTCAAACTATCTAGCTTAAACATCATTTGCATCTCATTAATTCAAATTAGTCGCCCTGTTCTTACCAGATATGAGAAAATGTACAACTGTTTTCTGAAGGGTGATGGTTTTTCTCTTTTCAATTGATGACAAACGTATAGAACAATTTTGTCTTTATGACAGTTATTCTTATAATAGATTTAATGTAAATACTTATAATTTTGTAATTCTGTCTCACTGAACACACTTTCAGGTAAACAAAGTTGAGTGGCCTTTACCTAGTACCTCCAAGATAATGAAGGAAAAAAGCTGATAAAATCTTATACACAAATCATTTGGTATACCAGTAAACAATGTTGTTGGAAATTATAAGATACAACAGATAAATGGGCTATGACAGAAGTAAGGTCATTCATAGGGTACCTGTATATGTGTATCGTCTTTAGAAAAGTGTCCTCTTTTCACTTTCCATATATAAATATATATTTGATAGAATGTAATTGATTGAATAATAATGTAAACATCCACTTGTTAATTATAGGTGATAGAATTGCCTCTTTTGAATCCAGAATTATTTCAAAGAGTTGGTATCACACCACCTAAAGGTTGTTTGTTATTCGGACCTCCTGGAACTGGTAAAACTCTGTTAGCTAGAGCAGTGGCTAGTCAACTGGATGCCAACTTCTTAAAGGTAAGACATTTAACTATTTTACATCCTTATGGTTAAATTTTAGTGCAAAATAGCTGAATAATATTAAAATTTGAATACCCGGTACTTGCACTATATATTATATTGTTATTATTTTATAATTATTATTATTTTTTATGTACATGTATAATGATGTCAACATTTGTATTGCATATACAATTGTTTCTAGAGAACTTAAAATTGATGAAAATTGTAAATGCTGTGTTGGCAAATCATGCATAATACAAAACATTCAATTTTCATTTAAACTAACAAGGCATGTCAGTAATATGTAAGTATAGACATATATGTAAGCTTTATAATAAATTTTAAACATTCTTCCTTTAAGAGTCCATTCCTCCTTTAAAAGAAAATTGCCTTCAAAATAATAATTGGATTTTGTTGTAATTTTAATACATTATCTGAGGACAAAAGCCACTCATTTCAATGTGTAATATATATGTGATATTTAATTATTGTAGGTTGTATCAAGTGCTATAGTAGATAAATATATAGGAGAGAGTGCTAGATTAATCAGAGAAATGTTTGCATTTGCCAGAGATCACCAACCATGTATTATATTTATGGATGAAATAGATGCTATAGGTAGGTACAATAATTCAGCTCTTAAGAAATTTTAAACTTATTTCTTTTCTGCACTGCTGTCAGATCTAAGGTTAAGAGTTTTTTAATAGTCAAATTTTTAAGTTTTTGTTAATTTTTTTTTGATAGCATTTGAAGAAAATTACTTCAAATTATAATTAAACAAGCCTCCTTTTTCATGAAGTACCTATTCATGTCATCATCATTATTTCAAGTGAACAAGATTTCAAAATTTCAAAAAAGCTTTTTCAAAGTGATTCAAATCACACTTATAAACAATGAACACTATATATCTGTTACGATAACAAGAATGGTGTCAGCATGGATTTGAATTAAAATGGATATTTGTAAGAAAACAATCCTTATGGTTTTCCTACAAAAACAATTATGGTTGATTATAAAAATAACATGTACCTACATATATTTTATAGGTGGAAGAAGATTCTCAGAGGGTACATCAGCAGACAGAGAAATTCAGAGAACATTGATGGAGGTATTTTGTTTTGTTTATACACAGACTGATTAAGTAATGGTTTATACTTTCTTATGCTCATTTAGATTTTTGTTTATAATAAATTTCTTTGAATCAGTTGCTTTATCTGTCTCAGATTATGTAAATACATTGGATTAAAAATTGTATTGATAATTATCAGTATTCTCAATTGCAGCAGTAAATTTTCTTATGTAACATGTGCTTGCACTTCATCAATTTGTTTCCATGTTTAAACAGCGTAACAGATGCAGTTAACTATTTCAATAGAATCATTTATGTGTCGGTTTGATGATCTAATACACCATCACATGTTAAAATGAACAAATAAGTCAATAATTGGCTTTCGACTTATGCTGGTGTTGTTTACATGGACTGTTTGGCTCACTTTATGCTGTAACATCCCGTGTATGCTTTACCACAGTGTTTATAGTGCTCACTTATGTGTAATCTAACAGCTGACCACAGTAGACAGGTTTGACTGTAGTTTACAAACAAATTATAATTGTTACTCTAATCCCTGATTGTTTATATTTGTTTATGATAGCTTTTAAATCAGATGGATGGTTTTGAAGCTTTAGGACAAGTTAAAATGATAATGGCAACAAACAGACCAGACACATTAGATCCTGCTTTGTTACGACCTGGAAGATTAGATAGAAAAATAGGTAAGGAGAATTTACAATATAACTGCATTATTTTAAAGTAAGTACAGTTTAATCTCAATTCAACATTTGTTCGGTCAAATTTTGGCGAAAAGTCAAAGGATGCTTATAATATATAGAAAAACATACATGTAGATGAAATGGATTTTGGGATTTCAAATAACTGTGGCAAAATGTGAGGTGGCAAAGTTATTGAGGGGCTTAAAATGAGGTTTTACTGTAATTAGACTACAAAGAAATGAATTTAAAAAAATTGATGGCACAAACTTTTATGTATAAAAGGTAAGTTTACTGATACCTGTATTGATGAATGATTTATGTAGGTGTAATATGTATTGTATATGATATTTTTGTTGATTTATTTGATGTAAATTCAGTGTATCTTTTAGTCTTGTTTTTTTCATTTCAGAAATTTCCTTACCAAATGAACAGTCAAGATTAGAAATTTTGAAAATTCACGCACAACCAATAGCTAAACATGGAGAAATAGGTAAGTAATGCTAGAAAAACATCATGTGCTTTAATAATTTTAGACATGTTGTAAAACTTGTCAGATCTAAAATCTTTTTATATATGGAACACCATCTAAAATCTTTTTATATATGGAACACCTGCTCATGACTTGAAGGGAGTGAAGCAATGGAGTTTTGTGTCTTAGTCAAATGTCTTTCAGTTTATGGAGAAACTGGAGAGCCCTGAGAAAACCACTGTCCTTTAGCAAGTGAACTAACTTTCTCACACTAGGATAACCACTGCCCTTTAGCAAGTGAACTAACTTTCTCACACTAGGATAACCACTGCCCTTTAGCAAGTGAACTAACTTTCTCACACTAGGATAACCACTGCCCTTTAACAAGTGAACTAACTTTCTCACACTAGGATAACCACTGCCCTTTAGCAAGTGAACTAACTTTCTCACACTAGGATAACCACTGCCCTTTAGCAAGTGAACTAACTTTCTCACACTAGGATAACAACTGCCTTTTAGCAAGTGAACTAACTTTCTCACACTAGGATAACCACTGCCCTTTAACAAGTGAACTAACTTTCTCACACTAGGATAACCACTGTCCTTTAACAAGTAAACTAACTTTCTCACACTAGGATAACCACTGCCCTTTAGCAAGTGAACTAACTTTCTCACACTAGGATAACCACTGCCCTTTAACAAGTAAACTAACTTTCTCACACTAGGATAACCACTGTCCTTTAACAAGTAAACTAACTTTCTCACACTAGGATAACCACTGTCCTTTAACAAGTGAACTAACTTTCTCACACTAGGATAACCACTGCCCTTTAGCAAGTGAACTAACTTTCTCACACTAGGATAACCACTGCCCTTTAGCAAGTGAACTAACTTTCTCACACTAGGATAACAACTGCCTTTTAGCAAGTGAACTAACTTTCTCACACTAGGATAACCACTGCCCTTTAACAAGTGAACTAACTTTCTCACACTAGGATAACCACTGTCCTTTAACAAGTAAACTAACTTTCTCACACTAGGATAACCACTGCCCTTTAGCAAGTGAACTAACTTTCTCACACTAGGATAACCACTGCCCTTTAACAAGTAAACTAACTTTCTCACACTAGGATAACCACTGTCCTTTAACAAGTAAACTAACTTTCTCACACTAGGATAACCACTGTCCTTTAGCAAGTGAACTAACTTTCTCACACTAGGATAACCACTGTCCTTTAACAAGTAAACTAACTTTCTCACACTAGGATAACCACTGTCCTTTAACAAGTAAACTAACTTTCTCACACTAGGATAACCACTGCCCTTTAACAAGTGAACTAACTTTCTCACACTAGGATAACCACTGTCCTTTAACAAGTAAACTAACTTTCTCACACTAGGATAACCACTGCCCTTTAACAAGTAAACTAACTTTCTCACACTAGGATAACCACTGCCCTTTAACAAGTAAACTAACTTTCTCACACTAGGATAACCACTGCCCTTTAGCAAGTGAACTAACTTTCTCACACTAGGATAACCACTGCCCTTTAGCAAGTGAACTAACTTTCTCACACTAGGATAACCACTGCCCTTTAGCAAGTGAACTAACTTTCTCACACTAGGATAACCACTGCCCTTTAACAAGTGAACTAACTTTCTCACACTAGGATAACCACTGTCCTTTAACAAGTAAACTAACTTTCTCACACTAGGATAACCACTGCCCTTTAGCAAGTGAACTAACTTTCTCACACTAGGATAACCACTGCCCTTTAACAAGTGAACTAACTTTCTCACACTAGGATAACCACTGCCCTTTAACAAGTAAACTAACTTTCTCACACTAGGATAACCACTGCCCTTTAGCAAGTGAACTAACTTTCTCACACTAGGATAACCACTGCCCTTTAACAAGTGAACTAACTTTCTCACACTAGGATAACCACTGCCCTTTAACAAGTAAACTAACTTTCTCACACTAGGATAACCACTGTCCTTTAACAAGTAAACTAACTTTCTCACACTAGGATAACCACTGTCCTTTAACAAGTAAACTAACTTTCTCACACTAGGATAACCACTGCCCTTTAACAAGTAAACTAACTTTCTCACACTAGGATAACCACTGCCCTTTAACAAGTGAACTAACTTTCTCACACTAGGATAACCACTGTCCTTTAACAAGTAAACTAACTTTCTCACACTAGGATAACCACTGCCCTTTAACAAGTGAACTAACTTTCTCACACTAGGATAACCACTGTCCTTTAACAAGTAAACTAACTTTCTCACACTAGGATAACCACTGCCCTTTAGCAAGTGAACTAACTTTCTCACACTAGGATAACCACTGCCCTTTAACAAGTAAACTAACTTTCTCACACTAGGATAACCACTGTCCTTTAACAAGTAAACTAACTTTCTCACACTAGGATAACCACTGCCCTTTAACAAGTAAACTAACTTTCTCACACTAGGATAACCACTGTCCTTTAGCAAGTGAACTAACTTTCTCACACTAGGATAACCACTGTCCTTTAACAAGTAAACTAACTTTCTCACACTAGGATAACCACTGTCCTTTAACAAGTAAACTAACTTTCTCACACTAGGATAACCACTGCCCTTTAACAAGTGAACTAACTTTCTCACACTAGGATAACCACTGTCCTTTAACAAGTAAACTAACTTTCTCACACTAGGATAACCACTGCCCTTTAACAAGTAAACTAACTTTCTCACACTAGGATAACCACTGTCCTTTAACAAGTAAACTAACTTTCTCACACTAGGATAACCACTGCCCTTTAACAAGTAAACTAACTTTCTCACACTAGGATAACCACTGCCCTTTAACAAGTGAACTAACTTTCTCACACTAGGATAACCACTGTCCTTTAACAAGTAAACTAACTTTCTCACACTAGGATAACCACTGCCCTTTAGCAAGTGAACTAACTTTCTCACACTAGGATAACCACTGCCCTTTAACAAGTGAACTAACTTTCTCACACTAGGATAACCACTGCCCTTTAACAAGTAAACTAACTTTCTCACACTAGGATAACCACTGTCCTTTAACAAGTAAACTAACTTTCTCACACTAGGATAACCACTGTCCTTTAACAAGTAAACTAACTTTCTCACACTAGGATAACCACTGCCCTTTAACAAGTAAACTAACTTTCTCACACTAGGATAACCACTGCCCTTTAACAAGTGAACTAACTTTCTCACACTAGGATAACCACTGTCCTTTAACAAGTAAACTAACTTTCTCACACTACGATAACCACTGCCCTTTAACAAGTGAACTAACTTTCTCACACTAGGATAACCACTGTCCTTTAACAAGTAAACTAACTTTCTCACACTAGGATAACCACTGCCCTTTAACAAGTGAACTAACTTTCTCACACTAGGATAACCACTGCCCTTTAACAAGTAAACTAACTTTCTCACACTAGGATAACCACTGCCCTTTAGCAAGTGAACTAACTTTCTCACACTAGGATAACCACTGTCCTTTAACAAGTAAACTAACTTTCTCACACTAGGATAACCACTGTCCTTTAACAAGTAAACTAACTTTCTCACACTAGGATAACCACTGCCCTTTAACAAGTAAACTAACTTTCTCACACTAGGATAACCACTGTCCTTTAACAAGTAAACTAACTTTCTCACACTAGGATAACCACTGTCCTTTAACAAGTAAACTAACTTTCTCACACTAGGATAACCACTGCCCTTTAACAAGTAAACTAACTTTCTCACACTAGGATAACCACTGCCCTTTAGCAAGTGAACTAACTTTCTCACACTAGGATAACCACTGTCCTTTAACAAGTAAACTAACTTTCTCACACTAGGATAACCACTGTCCTTTAACAAGTAAACTAACTTTCTCACACTAGGATAACCACTGCCCTTTAACAAGTAAACTAACTTTCTCACACTAGGATAACCACTGCCCTTTAGCAAGTGAACTAACTTTCTCACACTAGGATAACCACTGCCCTTTAGCAAGTGAACTAACTTTCTCACACTAGGATAACCACTGTCCTTTAACAAGTAAACTAACTTTCTCACACTAGGATAACCACTGTCCTTTAACAAGTAAACTAACTTTCTCACACTAGGATAACCACTGCCCTTTAACAAGTAAACTAAATTTCTCACACTAGGATAACCACTGTCCTTTAACAAGTAAACTAACTTTCTCACACTAGGATAACCACTGTCCTTTAACAAGTAAACTAACTTTCTCACACTAGGATAACCACTGTCCTTTAACAAGTAAACTAACTTTCTCACACTAGGATAACCACTGTCCTTTAACAAGTAAACTAACTTTCTCACACTAGGATAACCACTGCCCTTTAACAAGTAAACTAACTTTCTCACACTAGGATAACCACTGCCCTTTAACAAGTAAACTTACTTTCTCACACTAGGATAACCACTGCCCTTTAGCAAGTGAACTAACTTTCTCACACTAGGATAACCACTGTCCTTTAACAAGTAAACTAACTTTCTCACACTAGGATAACCACTGTCCTTTAACAAGTAAACTAACTTTCTCACACTAGGATAACCACTGTCCTTTAACAAGTAAACTAACTTTCTCACACTAGGATAACCACTGTCCTTTAACAAGTAAACTAACTTTCTCACACTAGGATAACCACTGCCCTTTAACAAGTAAACTAACTTTCTCACACTAGGATAACCACTGCCCTTTAGCAAGTGAACTAACTTTCTCACACTAGGATAACCACTGCCCTTTAACAAGTAAACTAACTTTCTCACACTAGGATAACCACTGTCCTTTAACAAGTAAACTAACTTTCTCACACTAGGATAACCACTGCCCTTTAACAAGTAAACTAACTTTCTCACACTAGGATAACCACTGCCCTTTAGCAAGTGAACTAACTTTCTCACACTAGGATAACCACTGCCCTTTAACAAGTAAACTAACTTTCTCACACTAGGATAACCACTGTCCTTTAACAAGTAAACTAACTTTCTCACACTAGGATAACCACTGCCCTTTAACAAGTGAACTAACTTTCTCACACTAGGATAACCACTGTCCTTTAACAAGTAAACTAACTTTCTCACACTAGGATAACCACTGCCCTTTAGCAAGTGAACTAACTTTCTCACACTAGGATAACCACTGCCCTTTAACAAGTAAACTAACTTTCTCACACTAGGATAACCACTGTCCTTTAACAAGTAAACTAACTTTCTCACACTAGGATAACCACTGTCCTTTAACAAGTAAACTAACTTTCTCACACTAGGATAACCACTGTCCTTTAACAAGTAAACTAACTTTCTCACACTAGGATAACCACTGCCCTTTAACAAGTAAACTAACTTTCTCACACTAGGATAACCACTGCCCTTTAGCAAGTGAACTAACTTTCTCACACTAGGATAACCACTGTCCTTTAACAAGTAAACTAACTTTCTCACACTAGGATAACCACTGTCCTTTAGCAAGTGAACTAACTTTCTCACACTAGGATAACCACTGTCCTTTAACAAGTAAACTAACTTTCTCACACTAGGATAACCACTGCCCTTTAACAAGTGAACTAACTTTCTCACACTAGGATCAGTCCTAAGTGGGAGTTGAATCAGGCGGTGAGAGGTGTTGTGAACTGTAAGTGTGTGGTTCAGACAACTTGGGCACTGAGATTTGAGATACAAATGCAGAATAGGTTGGTTGGTTGGTTGAGTTTGTCATTAGTTCACAGAGCCTTGTCATCGTGTTTGATCTTGTGGGGTTGACTTTCCACTATAGAAAAGTTAAAAGTTTGATTTCCCTTTTACTCCATACATTTACATATGAAAGCATAAACACCACAATACCTTGCAATTGTGTAACCTATTTCAAAGTACAAGGAAATAGTACATTATTGACAATCTATGAGTCTATAATGTAAAAACATGGGAATTTGTTTATGTTTAGTGTTTTTGTAATGACAATTGTAATTACTGGTAGTTATCAATTTTTCACAACTAGTACAATGGTGGTGCACATGCTAATTCATGAGGATTACCCCAATTTAAATCCACATCAAATAACCTGAATTATATTTTCGCCAAAATTTGTACACACTCTTATTAAAACATTTACAGTATTTATCATTACTTGCTGTTTTAGACTTGTTTGTTATTATTATGCTTATTTACCGTGTTTGTTTGTAGATTGGGAAGCAGTAGTTAAGTTATCTGATGATTTTAACGGAGCAGATCTGAGAAATGTCTGTACAGAAGCAGGTTTGTCTTTTTAGTGTTTATACAAGTAAAACAAAAGTTGAAATGATAAAACAGTTTAATCTATTTTGTATTTAAAACTTGAAAATTGTTCAATTAGATCAACAAGCCCAAACTGATTCATGTATTTCATTCTAAAATTTCAAGTTTTCCTAATAAATTGTTCAACCAACAACCATGTAAACAACCACATGAAAAATTTCAAGTTTTCCTATTTCAACAGAGCAAATTTGAATGCAATAACAAGATGTGTCTCATATCTGGATACAAAATTTAAGATTATGTACCAGAATTACTGAGTAAATAAATACCGGTATGTTTATTATTAGTACATCTACTTTATTTTACATGTTGATCATCACAATATATTTTATTATTTATTTTTACAACAGGTATGTTTGCAATAAGAGCAGAAAGGGATTATGTGATTGAGGAAGATTTCATGAAAGCTGTAAGGAAAGTCGGTGACAATAAGAAATTAGAGACAAAATTAGACTATAAACCTGTGTAAACATCTGGTTTTTGTTCTGAGAATTATCGTGTTTCAGTATGTTAAAAGACATTCATAAATGATAGAGGCAAAAGTTCTCACTACATGTGGAATTAATATTATTGATATTTTGAATTATTGTAATGATAATAAATGCTTAAACAAATGATTTTGTGTTAGGATGTTGTTACTGCAGAGAATCTGTTTGAAAGCTTTCAACTACTGTGGTAGCTAAATTTGTGCTCACTCCATATGCAGGAGGTCGGGGTTTGAACTCATTCCGAGTCTGACCAAAACTTGAAAATAGGTAGTAACTGTTCTTTTGCTAAGCACTTGGCATACAGGAATTACAAAAAGTATATAGAAAGTCACAGATCATTTGGAAGAGACCTTCAACTGATTTCCCACTTCATGGTAGACATTGAGTGCTGTAGAACTCTCCCTACACATTCAACCAAGTGCACTGCAAAGGTAAAAAATTATGCTGTATCTTAGGACCACTTGAAGGGATTTAGTTAAAACTATATAGGCCTGTCTATGATAAGACATATTACATGTATTGTGATATATTTATATCTGTGGTGTAGATCATATGTTGTTATGTCTGGTAAATTGGAGGGATAACTGCATAACTATAAATATCCTTTTTGAGTCCTTGGTTTTAAGCACTGTCACATTGCAGCTTGTTTGAAAGACCTTATACCATATAACTGGTAATTTTCGCGATTCTATCAAAAATTTTCGTGGATGAGGGTTTAGGAGAAAAATAATATCGTAACCATTTTTGCTCCCATGGTCTTTCAGATTAAACAACTACGTTTATTATTAGGTGAAATCGAAAAAATGTTAATCTAGAATTATTTCCACCTACCTTAAAACATATCGGATAGACATTAGATTAATCAAAACATGTAAAACAAATATTATAACTTTTAATTCTTCAAGATCATAATACCATTATAATTATGAATAGAAATAAGATCTACAGGAATTGAGGGCAATACATGACCAAGCACACCTTGTGTCGTAATCGGATTAAGAGAATACTGCACCTTCTCAGGATGTTAAGTTCTAATCAAGAGTATCACTCATCATTCCAGACTAATTATTATGTTTCGCTCTATTAATTTTCCAGAAATCTAACATGGCTTCAGCTTGTGTTTTGTTTACAATGCCTGGCCACATGTCATTCTGACAATTGTTTTCGAGCAAAAGAAGTTGGATTTTCACTATATTTACACCTTTGAAACATATTTATTGTTTGAGCGAACAGGAGCGTTCGATCTATCTAAGTTCGAGCCATCAAAGTTAATTTATATAGGAAATAATATTTTAGTCGGGACCACCAGAGGACTTCGGAGTTTGACTGTATGTAAGTTATGCCTTATACATGTATATAATGTAAATGTATATATTACACGATTTTAATTTACGCGGTTAAAATGTGACCGCGTATACACTCATAAGGTATGAAGAACATGGGTTGATCATCATGAATATTTTTTTTAATGTCATTGTCCAAACATGAGATTTATCATCTATCAAATGAATCTCTTACCTTCTATATTATCCGTGAGGTCTTGGAATGTTTGATACGAGTGTTGTTTCACCTTTTGTTATCTAGGTAATTTCCCTATAAATGTCGCCTTCTGGAGATAACAGTTTTGATATCAAAGTCTAGCTTCATAGACATTCCTAGATAAGACCCTACCTCTAAGGGTGCAATATACAGTTAAACCTGCTATAGTGACCACATCAATATAAAGTCAACCTGTCCATTATAACCACTGTTTGAAGGTCCCTTTCCTACATGTCAACCAAATGGAATCTATTAGATCACCTGTCTATAGTCCTGTGGGTGGTATTGTATGCAGGTTTAACTGCACATTGTAATACATGAATGCTGATTAAAGATCACCTGATCTTTACTACAGATGGTACAGATTTTAAATTTTGAACAAAGTCAAATGTCTGCTTTAAATTGCTTAATCTCGACACTATGTAAAGACAAAATTAGGCATCCACAGCCTTTACGGTACTCTTGTTAGGGTAACATACAGATTGTAACTGAAAATTACTCATATGACATAAAACAATATATGCCAATAAGCTAATCTACTGTATATAAAGAGACAAATACATTGAGCTCAAATCACTACCAAAACTAAAAAAGGGAAGAATAACTGCTATAAGCAAACAACATTGGCCTGTCTGCTTGGCCTTCAATTTAAATATTTGTTGTGGACGAATATGTTTAGGTATAGGCAAACAACTTTGACCTGTCCGCTTGACCTTTCATTTAAATATTTATCACGGACCACGTATATCTATCAGGCATGGGGTAATGCTAATTTGTAATTGTAATGCCCTGTAATGCATTACATTTTCTCAAAGTAATGCATGTAATGTGTAATGCCCTAATTTTTGCATTACATGTAATTGTAATGTAATGCATTACATGGACAAAAATGCATGTAATTTAAGCATTACATGGCATTACATAGCATTACTTCTCTGTATTAAATGTTAGATATTATTACCATTACAATTCAGGGCTAGTAAGTACCTACATGCTACTTTTTTCCCTAATATAAAATATAAAAATCGATGTCTAGAAAAATTGTAACTGTGAACTGTTGTCAAACTAATAATTTATTTCATTCAACCTAAATACTAAAACTATATAAAATGCTAAAAACTTAGTATACTTCAGATCATTTTGAATTTCCAACAAATGTAAAGGATAAAAATATGTTTTAAAGCAAAATGCAAATGCTGTTTTTAGTACTATCGGGAAGTCTAAAGATCACATTAAAATTTGCAACATATCTAAATATAAGTTTCAGTAACTACAATAATTTGTAATTTTGCTTTAACTGATAAGTAATCCTTTTTATATGCTATTAAGGTAACCTATCTTTAATGATTAAAGAAGTTATTTGTTAAAGGTATGGTTTATAAATTACACCTGACAGTACCACTAATTAGTTTGTATACCTATCAACTCCTTTTACTGTTTTGATTAAATGGTAATTAAGAAACATTCAGTGAATAAAATAAATAAAAAATAAAAACATATAATATGACAAAATTCCTTACAGCATCTCTGTTTTTTTTTCTTCTTAATATTTAGAGTAAAAACAGAAATGTATATTTGGATAATAAAACACTTGACATAGATGAACAATCAACTTTGACAAATTTTGTAAAACCTACTGGTAAACAGCAGAAATATCAGTTGAATGACCCAAAGCAAAAAGAATCTATACATGCACTTATCGACTATATATACTCCTGTTTTCAACAGTTGAAAATCAAAACATAAGAACTTTATTGAAAAAGAACCCAAAATTTTAATTTCAAATTCTGAATCCGAAACATATCATATTTATATGTTTGAATTCTTTATGAAATGTAATGTGTAATATAATGCATTACTTTGGTAAAGTAATTGTAATGTAATGCATTACTTTCCAAAATACATGTAATTGTAATATAATGCTACTTTTGTCAAAGTAATTGTAATGTAATGCATTACATTGCGTTGTAATTCGCCCCATGCCTGATATCTATGTATAGAGAGCACAGGTGTTTATTTTGTATACATCATGAGATATATAGGTAAACAACTTTGACCTGTCCGCTTGACCTTTCATTTAAATATTTATCACGGACCAATTACATCTATGTATAGGGAGCACAGGTGCTTATTATGTATACATCATGAGATATACTCACCCCTTAGAGTACACCTATGTACTGCTTATGTATTAACTTGGATCCTAACGCTACCCATGTATTGGATGGACCCTCCTATATGAATATTCCTAATGAAAGGTCAAACGGACAGGTCAAAGTTGTTTGCCTATACTCACCTCATAGAGTACACCTGTGCTTTGTGTATGCATTAACTTGGATCTTAACGCTACCCATTCATTGGTTGGACCCTCCTATATGAATATTCCTAATGAAAGGTCAAACAGACAGGTCAATGTTCTTTACCTATATAGGATGAATGTTTTTATTTTGCCTACATAATGAGAACATTGATCATGTACATCTTGTGTGCTCTATTAACTGCTAATTCTAATGCTACCAATGCATTGGGTGGATCCTTTTATAAGAATATTTCTAATGAAAGGTCAAGCAGACAGGTCAATGTTTGCCTATACATGTAAAATAATAGACAACTGATACATAGCATATGCAATCATCATCAATATTGATTTAGAACTAACAGCTACTAAAGTCATCACCTTGTACAGCTACACAACTGCGACACAGCTACTGAAGTCATCACCTTGTACAGCTACACAACTGAGACACTTTCAAGACCATAGAGATCTTTAGGTCTGAATGTCACTCTGGAGATCCTAGGGTGAGAAGGTTTGTTCGATGGTCTGTGGTTTTCTCTGGTTTCCTCCACCATCCCAAAACTGACTGCCGTAGTTTAAGTTAAATAATCTTGGACTGGGACAAACAACACTTAAATACATGCTTTAGAACACTTGGCCACCAAGACCCTAACAAACATAGTTTGTAGTGTGTGTTATTTAAGAATCTCCATATCAAACTTGTGTGCAGGCCATAACTTGTTGACCCATGTGAAGGCGTTTCATGAAATGGTATTTAAAGGTCACCGGTCACCAAATTTATGAATTTTGTAATTTGCATTCCTATGGGTAGAGTTGTCAATATTGATGTGTCTGGCGGGTTTTCACACACTACAGTTACCTGTAATATACTAAAAACTTACCTGAACGAAGTTATAATACTCGGTAATTTCCGACACCGCTCGTAACTTTCCGGCGACCTAATTGATGACGTACATGGTGTTAAGCTGCTGAGGAAAGACACATTACTTATATATGTATCCATATGTATCATGTGGATTTGTGTGCTGTTTTAAAGTTTGATTTCAAGTCAAAATTATATATTTTGTAAAATTTGATATAGTATTACCACAATGAACGATAAAAAAATTTTCTCACAAATTTAAGAACAAATTAAAGCCAGATTTACACAAGTCCCTTATGCAGCTTTCTACTGTATTTCCACAATTGAGTGCACATGGAAAACGCAAGAATAAAGTCGTATTTTCCAACAAACTCGCAAAATATTGTCAAAACTTGATAAAAAATATACTGACCTAATAGGAAAAAAATATTTTCAGTCATCCATAGGTGAATTTAATTCTGTACATAGAGCAATTTTTGAAGTTTTTAACAAAACAACTAATATAACCATGTCAAAATTATCCCTTCTCTACCTTCTTACTCGGAACAACTATAAATATTATAATTACGTCATAATTGGAATATTCATGATGAAATATGAAAAAAAGAACAACAATGACCTACCTGACCCTAAATACCCTGAGTGTAACTTTGAATGAGGCCCAATTGGTGTATAAACTTCGTCAAATTTTCTAAATTTTCCCAAAATTTCTCTATGTACTGATGAACTGAATATATTTTTTGTCATTTAAAAATATAATTTGGTTAGGTCAGTGCATTTAAAATGCAATTTATTGATAGTTTAATGGAAACATTTTCAATTGAATGAAATAAATAAGAAAAACCATGTGCACTCAATTTATGGAAATACAGTAATTGCTTTGAATGTATTGGGGCTATTTTTCATATACGAGAAAAGTCAGGGAAATAAGAGTGGTATAATCATTTAAGATAATTTAAATTATTATGAATGGATTCAGGCAAATAAAAAAAATCATAGATTTTAATTGAATTTTAATATTCAAAATTAATTTAATTCCGCAAGTCAGTCATTTCACCAGTTCACATGTTCACACAAATCGAGACTTGCATGTCTCTTATTCAAATCAACTGATCTAACATTTATTTTTTCAAACACATCTTTTCAGAATCCATCAAAAACGACAAATAACATTTACCGGGTATATCATAAAGATTTATACACACGTGTCAATTAATGTTGCAAATTGTAAGGTAAACCCTGTTGATTACAGGTGATCAGCTGGTGATAGATGTCTACTTCTAAACAGAATGTTTCCCAATGTAGCATATTGATAATCTCTTAATTACTGGTATGTAAGGGGATGTAAATCACACTTTAATTGATATTAATTTATTGAGCAAAAATGAAAGAAAGTTTCACTCGAGTTTTGATTAAGCCGTTAGTTAGTCGGGTATAATCCCACTGGTATCACATTTTGATACGAGTTCTTTTCAGCTCATTAAAATTAGGTGTAATAAAATTATTATTATTAGTAGTAGTAAATGAAAATTTTAAATATCGTTTTTTACCTAAAAATAAAATAAAAATGGGACATTTTCTGAAACAAATATGAATAAAAATCAATTTGAGGTAAATTAATAATATAGCTGTACTAGAGAGAAGAAAAATAAAGCGACAGACTACAGATTCCGGTCAAAAGTGCTCGAAAATTATGTATGTTTTAATATACATATTAATATTGATATTTAAACATATTAATATTGATATTTAATATTAATTCACTGAAATAAAAAAATAAATAAAAAAATAAATAAATTCAACAGAGAAGTTAGGATATTTAGAATGATATTAAATATTAATGAAAATAAATATGAATATTATTTTAAATAAAAAAACAAAAATGTGTATTCTTTTTATCAATTCGTTTTAATAAATAGATAAAAATAAAAAGATAAATAAATAAATTAATTAATAAATAATGTAAAATTAAGTTTTGTAATAGTATAAGTAACAGTATATCATACTTAGAGCAAACAAAAATATAGTTCTTATTTATTTATTTATTATGTTTTTTTTTAATTTATTTTTTTATGCTGAAGAAAATTGAAATATCCAATACTAAAAATAAAAAAATAAATAAAACATGAGAAGCTACTCCTGATAAATCTGGGTAGTAAATACAGATCACTCTACAAGCTTTAGTTACTAGATAACTTGGATAACACCTTCTGCGTCACTTCCGGTTTTGGACCCTTTTACTACCAAAGGGAGATAACACCGTTTTTCAACAGTTTTAGGACTTTATTTTACGCTGTAACAAAAGACAGAAATTATTAAAAATTGTTATTTGTGGCTAAATCGACTTTTTATTATGTAATCTTTCGGAAAATAGTACTAGAAAAATTTCGGTTTTTGGTGACCGGTGACCTTTAAATGATCATCATGGTTCAAGTGTGTTATGGTCTTGAATCAAAATTTCATGTTGTAATTCAAAGTTACAGAAAATGTGTTTGAAAGCTATCTTGGCCACAACTCAGTGCAGCTCCACAGGAATTTAAGGAATCGACACAAAATATCACAATAGGCCAAAAAAAATATGTCATAACCTGGCTTGGACCAACATCATATCTTGAATGTCAAGGATATGAAGACTTTGCTGGAACTTGGGGTTACAACTTACAATTATGGGGAATGTTAGATTGACATACAATGTACATGTATATGTGGCGATGTCTAACTATAAGTGATATAATCCTGACTGTAGGTCATAAAACCCATTCACCCACTCCCTGATGTACTACAATATTACATCTATATTATAACAACATCGATAATCAATTTTGTGAATATTTAATCTCGTACGTTATAAAAAATAACAATACTGTCCTCAATCCTATATACAACTCAAAGATAAATAAGCTACTGATACAGATGTTTTACTTGCATAAATTAAAACTAACAAAAATAATCATAAGATTCTAAACTCTATTATTAGTACATAACACTAGATATTATTTGACTTGGGGTATTTTTAAAAATTTAAATGTTAAGATTTTCTAAATAAATACAGAGAAAGAGAGGGGAGAGACAGATAATAAACAATATGAATTCCCTAAAAGAAACAATCTTACTTTTATGTATATTTATATACTAGTATATTGAATTTAACAGAAAATTGATAAAAATGTAAAATATTCTAAACTAAACACTGTATCAATAACATTCATCCTAGTTAAGTATTTAACTATGTACTTGTGTTGCATGAAAGTGTGTGTGTGTGTGTGTGAGAGAGAGAGAGAGAGAGAGAGAGAGAGAGAGAAAGAGCGAGATTCTAACAACAGTCTAGAAACAAACATTGTTGTTATAGATTAACTAAACTTATTCCATTGACGTGTTTATGATATTGTAACTGCCAGACAAGGTATCATCACAAACATGTCACTGTTTCGTTCTCATTTCATCAACCATAACATAACTGACCTAATTATTTATATAAATGCTCAATTAACATAATGTAAGCTATAAAGCAGTTATTTAGTACAAATCTAAATGATTTTTATTCAAGATTTATTTTGTAAAATTCCTCCCAACATACATGTAACTCAAACTCAAGAAAGATCAAATGCATCAAACATTTATAAAGTCCCATTCATCAATCAAAAACAAACTGAATCTTAACAAGTAATATAATTAACCTTTATAATCCAAACAACATCAAATCATGACCTGTAGAGTTTTATAAGGGCACCTGGATTTGACAAAATAACTCTTGAATAAAACCCATTTGTGGATATCAAAGAACTATTAAAAAAGGGACAATTACATGTACATGTATGTAAATCCCGACTGTTGATAAAGAATTAGTTTAATGGAAACACAAATGTTCAACAATGGGGTTCACAGCTGTACCACATGATACCCTCTAACATTTGTGCAGAACACTTATTTCCAATGGACATGGAATCGTGAAAGATGATGTTTCCCGTAAAAATGAGGTTATTCCGGGAATTTGTGATGTTGACATTTTCCAAAATGTTCCGCACTAACATTTTAAAAGCTTTTGATCACGTGGTACAGTGGTGAACCCCATTTAGCAGTAAGAATTATAGAAAAAACACAAAACATAAGTTGTCATAACATGTAATGAAATACAATTAAGCTTATTTTTTTATGAAATTTCAGATATGAAGAAACACAAAAATATTATTTTTACCAGGGTAAATATTCCATGTACAGATAAAAATTGTTGCAGATATTTACATAAAAATATCTTAATAACACTTCTAGTTTCCATGGTAATACTTTCTATCAAATCATAAACAGTAAGTTCACTATTGTTTACAAATGTACACACAAATACATACACACAATGAATTCATTACATATAGAGAAAACATTGTGCTATGTGTTTCTGACATACATAATTTCTTTGGTCATAATTATCTAACACTGACTAAAACATTAGTTTATGTTATTTAAAAATATGCATTTCTTGCATACCTATATTGTCATATTGATACAGAGGTATTTATATTGCACTAAAATCAATTAAATGGAAATTTAACTAGTACAACAGACAATTTACTGTAGTCTGTGATGGGCATTTTATTGTACTTTGCAGTCCTCTTTAGATTCTGGTTTCTTTTCCTCAGCTGTTTGCATTCCTGGTTTCCGTAAGTTTTTCCTTACTTCCGGAGAACGACGTAAGCTAAGCGTACGTTTAGCTGCCTGTTGACCTACTTTTAATGTCTTATCATCTAGGTCAGATGAAGTTTTACTTGGACTGTTTGTTATAGTATTTAATGGTTTCTTTTCATTTTGGAATTCTGAAATATTAAAAAATAAACATGATAAATATAAGTAAGAATTTATAAATAAACGTATTACAAAAGGTGTGACAAAGGAGATTTTTATCATGTTATGATGCATCCACTGGAATAGGGGTCTTGGTTTTTAAAGTTCATTGAATTGAAATATTTATTTCTTCCCAGTAATGTCTTAATATGTGAAAGAGCAATTTCAATCTATGTTCAACCCTTGCCAGATCCATGTGATTTTCATCTAAGGGAGACAACACCTATATTTACCCAAGCATCTGTTGTCTAAAGACTATAGCTATTCTGATTAAAATTTAGTGATTCAATCTTGGAAAAGTTCAAAATGGAAAACCCTATCAATGTTGCTTCAATAAAATGGCTAATATAAATGTACATGTAATTTCAAAATATTGAGAAATATCTTCAGCAGGATACACACAATATACAATAGTGTGTAAAGATTCATTCACAAAACATTTCAACAGCTGTCAAAAACATTTAGTCGACAAAAAAACTTATAGCCAAGTTATAACTTGAACACTTATCCATCAGTTTAACAATGGAAACTTACACACTGCAATGTGGTTATTACACAAGCTATGTGCCTTAAAAAACCTGTTATATAAACAGCTTGACCCCCCTATCTAGTCCATCAAAACACTTTAAATTATAGACTTAAACACTGGATTCTGGAATTCATGCTAAGGTATGTCCTAAGCTCTGCTTTACATTGTTGAAACATGTTTTTAAGAACACTGCAATACATACCTAAAGTACTTCTTGGTTTCTTCTGTTGACTACATTCTTGTTGAAGTACCTCCACAGGAAGTTTTCGCTTCTCGTTAGATTTAGACACACCAGTACCAGAAAAACTTTGTGTATTAGCCTCACTAGAATTCAAAGATCCCATGGATTTTGAGGAACTCATTCTACTGGATAAAGTTTTTGTTTCTGAAGTTGTTATAAGTTCAGATTTAGAATGGAATTGTCTAGTTAATGACCTGGTGGATGGTCTAACACTATTTGTATTGTCACTAACACTAGTCTTATCATTAGATTTCATTAATGAGTTTATTCCTTTGGTAGCCTGAGATCTAGTTTCAGGTTTATCAGCGTCATTTGACTGTAAACTAACAGCTGTCCTTTGAGAAGTAGTCCCACTACAGTTCTGAGATCTAGTCTCGGGCTTTGTACTTTGTGTTACAGACCCTGCCTGAGGTCTAAGTCTACATGAAAGATCCTGAGATCCCATTCTTGGTGATTTACTCAGACCTTTATTTTGAGCTGGTGATTTTTTCATGGTCTTTACACCTGAATGATAAGAATTATCTACTGTCAGTTTATGTTTCGTTTCCGCTGTTGTTTCTGTAGTCTGTGGTGGTTTATCTTCCTCTTTTTTAGCTGTACTCGTTGACATTTTCCCCGGGAAACAACCTTGTTCCTTCATCATATTCACTACAAAGACAAAATTGTTTTAGAAGTATATAATCTATTACTAATTAGTTTTGTATACTGGTAATACACATGTATATCAACAATTCTTCAGTTATTCTACAGTTTGTAGTTCATAAAATTTACCTAGTTCATGCTGATATTAATATATTCTGACCTGTACATAGAGGATCTTACATGAGTGGTTATGTAATATTGAATTTATTCAACGAGTTTAATAAATTCAATATTGCATAGACACGAATGCAAGATTCTATTTATTATATAATCCCATAAAAAATGTTTTTTCGTAGATTTAAAACTTGTCTTCTCATTATAAAGAAAACAGCTGATTGGCCGAAACACAACAAGTTCACGTAAATGTGTACATGATCCAAAATTAATCCTGCTGAAATATTAAAAGTAAACAATAGTCTGTCCGCAGGATACAAAAACAAAACAAACATTTTCAATTTAAATACAATGTATCCTCTTTTTAGAAGAAAAGTACAAAAGTATCAGCTTAAATTAGAATCAACAAACAATGTCAAATGAAACAAACTGTGGATCAAGTCAATTGTGTGACGTCACTCTGAAATGACTTTATGCTTTATGACGTCACACTCATTCAATACGATTTTTATTGTATGACCGTATTACATGGAATATTGAGTAGATTATATAATAAATATACATATAAGCCAAGACTAACTTCCTTTTGAACTTATTTTCATTTTGCTTCTTCAGCATCCATGAACAATCCAATATATATCATGTAAGTACTTTGATCGTTATCATCTTAGAGGTAACGCGAAAACAAGAGGTAACTCCTGTATATGGGTAAAGAGGGTTGAAGCATGACTGACACTCAATCTTTTAATTGTTTTCTAGGAGTGGGGGTGGTGTTAGGGGTGCAGGTGGGGTAGAGATGGGTGGGTTTTAAGCAAGATAGATATGATGTTAACTTTTTAAGTGTTTTACTCTCCCTGTCATGAATAGTCACTTCTTTTTATAGGGATATGGGTTGGGTGGGTTAAAAGGGTTGAAGCGAGATCTATGTGATATTAACTTACTAAGTGCTTTAGTCTTGCTCTCATGAATGGTAACTTTTCTCTTTAAATCCCGACATTCTTCCACCGACTCTTTTAGCTGTTTTACATACTCATCTCTCTCATCTGTTACTATTTTTAATTCTTCTTGTAACTTATCATTATCCTGAAAACAAACCAACATTCTGATTTCTAATAGTAGAATATTTTCAAACTGTTCGTGTTTCATTTGTAAAGCAACAACGATGTACTTATTGATTGTAACATATTCAGCGTTTATTTTTTGGTCAACACCATATGTAAGTCATATATGGGTGTGTTTTTTTTCTCAGTTTTGGTACTGCTCTTGTTCCAATTGCACACAATTTGTATAACTGAAATCACTTGGGGTTAAATTGGATGATGTTTCCATACTGTATCTGACCTTGACATATATTTAAATGAAATAAATGTGATTTTGGCAAATAAAACAGAGTACTGGTGTATCAAATTTTAAATTCATAGACTTATCTACAGCTTTGATGACATTAAATCAAGTATACCCCAAAATTTGTGACAGCTCTCCCTCCTATAGTTGTAGTTCAATATGTAGAATGACAGTAGTCCAGTTGGAAGTCTTGTGTAGTTATTTTAACCAGACAGATAGTTACTTACCTCTGAAGATGAAGAATTTTTCCTCTCTATCTGTTCCTTTAACTTGACTACTTTTGCTTTTTCAGCTGTCAGTTCCGATTGAAGATAAGAACATTTTCTTTCCCATTTGATTAATGTCTGCAATAAATGTTTATAATAGGTTTATTATCTTGTTTGAGTAAAGGTTACATACATGTATGTATAAACTCGGGAATACCTACCTGAATCATAGCTTCAGATAGGACACATATTTTTCTATCAAACTCCCACGTACATTACCACTACAGCAAGATAATACATTAACTGACTATGTACAAGACTTATTATAGAATCTATCACTACTACATGTTGTGCAAGATAGAGAAATCTTAACCTGATGTCTGACATTTTTTGTCCAGAACATGTTCAGGACAAAAACAGAGTAGTGGTTACTCAGAACAAAAGTCTTTATGATAAAATAACAATTATGTTTGACAAGAACTGGCATTATCTTATACATTCTTCTATTTTACATTGTCTTGTTTCACATTAATTACCAGTACTGTATGTAAGAAAGGATTGTTTAAATCTTGATCACACCTAGACAACACCAGGACACCTAAGCTACAGTAAAGTTCTGTAGTATATTGTGCCTTCAACAACACAAGACACAGATGTCAAGGTATCATAGCTCAGACCTGCTTAGTGCCGAGTGTTTTGGTAAAATAAATCACCATTCTGGCGAGGTTCCAGCTGGGTATCAAGTTCACAACCTCAAATGTACAAATCATGCAATCGACCAATGGTAAACATATTCCTGAAGTTGTAATGCCCCTCACCTCTGATAACTTATCTTTCTCCTCTGTAATTTCCTGTAATTTCATATCATCCACAGTCGTTTTCGTGTCAGATTTCATCTCCTCAAGTAATACTTCAAGTTCTTTCTGTTTATCCTCTAATTCTTTCTGTCTATTCTCAGATTCTTTTAATGATAAATTCAGATTATCTTTTTCTTGTTTTAACAGTTCTATCTCAGATTGATGCTGTTCAGATATTTTGACTGACTCTTGTTCAAAGTTTGTTGTTAATTTTGTAACTTCTGTGTGATATAACATGACTGCTTCACCAAGTTTGGTTTCCTCCTCTTGTAACTCAATCTCAAGTTTATCAATCTTACTCTGAAGCTGATGCTGAAAAATAAACAAAAGAGAAATTTCAGCTCTGTTCAAAATGTACACACTGAACTAGTCTTCTATACAGTAGAACTTTGATAACTCGAAGTGCACAGGACTTTGAATTGATGATGACTTAGTGTTATCCGTGGTATTCGAGATATCGAAGTTCAAATTATTGAAGTTCTACTATAGTTTAATTCAATATTATATGGTACACATACCTATGTAAATTGTATATTTACAGGTCATCTAGGATAACTTTAAAGTGACCTTTGAAATCATGTAATCTCAGTTTAAAAGAAATTCTATTAAGTTACATCTCAACATTTTAATGTTTTCTAAAGAAGACACAAAATTGTGAAGATCTAGACTGATGTTAGAATAAATTTGATGCCAGTTATCATGGGATTTACAAATTTTGGCCTGGCAGTTCAACGGTTAATACTAAAACTTTAGTTATACTGTATTTTGAAAATTACTACTAACCTTGATAGTTTCCATGTTAGTACATCTTTCCTGTAATTCTTCATTTTTAGTTGATAACTCAGTTTGAAGAGCACATATCTCGTTCTCCATATCCTCCTTCTCCCTGACATATTTCTGTGATTTCTCTGACATGTCCTTTAACTCGTCCTCCTTTATTTTACTTTCTCTCTTACTGTCTTCCACCTTTAATAAAGAAAATACAGCAATATTACAATAGGCAAAATCAATTTTTTTTTTTCAAAATAGCAATCTCACCTCTATGATCACAGTGTTGAAAACATCAAGGTATAAGTGAAATTTTCTTCAACTGGCCCTTACTGGGACATAAAAACCCCAATCTATCAATTAATCAATCATTATATTTAATCTATATGACATCATAACTGATTAGATGCACATCTCCAACCAAACCATAATTTAAGGGTTTTTATTGATATTTTTATAGCACAGTTCGTTAAGCTCATTTTTCAGAATCTTTTCTTTTTCATCTAATACCATAATTACAACTTTAATGGTGTCTATTTAAAGTTTAATAACAATATACTGGTATAAATTAGCACATGGTTATTATTGTAATGGATGTTTTATGTTACATATCTTATCATGCTTGGTTGAACATAAATGCTACCAAGTATGTATTTAAAAGTTGAAAAACAAGCAATCTTATTAACAGCTACAACTACATACCTCTAACTCTAAAGCTACAACTACATACCTCTAACTCTAAAGCTACAACTACATACCTCTAACTCTAAAGCTGAATTTTTTCTCTCCAGTACGGCTTTCACATCTTCCAGACTTAAGAACTGACGTAACAACTCCTCCTTTTCCCGTTCTTTGGTTAGGTTAGTTTGTTCTAATTTTATGTTTTCACCCTGAAGTTTCAACATCTCTTTCTCCATATCTTTAACTTGTTCTGCAGATACCTCAGTTTTCTGTTCTTGAATCTTTTTATTTAATTCTTCAATCTCCCCATACAGCTGTCGTACCTCTGACTTAGCTTGACTTTCATTTTTACAACTTGTGTGATATTTTTCTCTTAGTTCAAACAGTTCTGTATTCAATACTTCATTTTTATCCTGTAATGATGACAGTTCCTCTTCATTCTGGGCCATCTTCTCTCTGGTCTCTTTAAGTTGATTCTCCAGACTGCCTCGTTCATTCTTCAAACTTTCCTCTGACTGTGAACTAAACTGATACCTGTCCTGCCAGTCCATCAATTCAGCATTAAGAGATTCTATCTTTTCATTCAGTTCAGCTTTTTCTGATGTCAACAATGCCTGCTGTTCATCAACATTTTCTGTATTTTGTTTTTCCAACTTTGCAATGGTTGATTCCATTTTCTTCATTGTAGATTCTAGATGCTGAGTTTCATTTTTAAGGTCTTTATTTTCTGATTTTAGTTCTGAATTTTCACTTTGTAATTTTTCACTCTCAAATTCTAAACTCTCCATTGAATCCTGGACAGTTTCAAAATCACTCTGTAAAGATTTCTTTTCTTCAGATATTTTATTACATTGTTCTGTAACTTCCATTAATTCTGCTTCCTTGATCTCTAATTCTTCATTTAGTCTTTCCTGTTCTGTCTCCAGTTTCAATATTTTGTTTTCTTTTTCTATCAGAGTGGCTTTTTTGGTTTTTAGCGAGGCTTCAGCAGCTTGAAGATCAGATTGAAGACTTATGATACTCTCCTTAAAGTCCTTGACACTATTATCAAATGTACTGATCTGATCTAGAAGATAGACATTTTTCTCACACACCTGGTCATGTTTTGATTTCAGATCTTCATTTTCCTTTATCTGTTCTTCAATATATTTATTCAGTCTTTTGACTTCCTCGTCTGTGTTACCCTCAGTTTTTTTCATATCGGTAATATTGTCAGTCATAGTTTTCAGTTCCATCTCTAAGTTTGTTTTCACCATCCTTTGTTCTTCCAGTTCTGTTTGTAGTTCTTCTATCTGTTCTTTTAAACCATCACATTCTTTTATTTGCTGTTCCAGTTTATAATTTAATTCATCCTTTTCTTTTTTTGTCACATCCAGATTTTCCTGGAATTCCCCTTTATCGATTGACAACCATTCAATTTCCGACATCTTTTTTCATTTTCAGCCTCCATTTCTGAACATTTTGTACTCAAGTTTTCAACTTGTTTATTCATCTTCTACATTTCTCGTCAAGAATTCAATACGTTCCATTGTTCCTTTTTCAGTATTAAGTTCATCAACTTGGTTTGAATGCTGAACATTACTTTCCTCTAACTGTAGTCTGTATTTTTCTACATCTTTTTCAGCTGTCTGTACTCTATCTAACAATTCCTCCCTCTCCGTGTGTAGATTACTAAGCTGTTCTCTCAGAGACTGACTTTCTGCTGACACATCATCAATCTGTTGTTGTGTTGCTTGAGAGAAACACTGAGTGGACTGTAACTGGGAATACGACTGAGAAATCTCACTTTCTAAACTACATTTCTCCAGCTCTAAAGCAGATATAGCTTGTTTCAGTTCCGAGTTCTCGTCTCTCAGTTCTGCCTTTTCTGAGGACATATCAGTTATGTTTTTCTCTAGGGTTTCTTTCTCAGTTTTAACATCTTCAATCTCAACTTGTAACTGGGAGACAGATTTGTCCACTTGTTCCTTCTCTAGCTGTAAAGTCTCCAATTCTGATTTCATACTTTCAACTTTTTCTTCTGACTCCCTCAGACTTTCTGTCAATGAGTCAATCTGGCTTTCCTTCGTGATCAGTTCCTCTTCAATGCCCCTGCATTTGTTTGTTAAATCTTGCATAGTCTGAATTACTTCAGTTTTTTTATATAAAATGTCTTTTAGCTGTTTTTCTAACAACTCACGTCTCTTTCACACTTTCTTTCTCAAGTTGAAGAGAATCAATGTTTTTAGCGCTATTACAATCCTTGTCAGCCATAGCCTCTGATAAATTGTCTCTATCCAGTGTCACTTGTTCTAATTTTAATTTCATTTCCACGATTTCTTGTTTCAGAGTTTCCACCATTTCCACAGCAGTTTTATATTCTGATTCTGTAACATCTAACTTTTCCTGTATACTCTGTGAAGCAGTCTGAGTTGATTCTATAAATGTCTGAGTTTCTAGTAACTGTGTTTCAAAACCAATCTTTTCACCTTTAACAGTAGATAACTCCTGCTGAAGTTCTGATATTGTGTTTAGATGTTCCTGTTTCTGGCTTTCTAGTGTTAATATCTGGTTTTCTAACTGTTCCTTTTCTTCTTTTAATATCTCATAATATCCTTTGTTTTCACTGTTTTCGCTATCCTTCTTTTCTAAACACATCTGCATCTCTTCTTTCATTTTCTGGACAGCCTCTAACTTGGACGTTAAACATTCTAATTTGTTCAGAGATTGTTTATTATCTTGTTCTAAGGTTTCAACTTTAACCTCAAACTCCCGTCTTTCTACATCAAAACTTTCCTCTGCCTGTGTAATTTTGTTGTTCATTTCTGTATTTTCTTTCTGTAGAGTACATACTTCTTGTTTTAATTTCAGACCTTCATCTTTAAGCGTCTCTATTTCCTGCTGGAGATGTGATACTTCATCTTTTAACTGTGTGTTTACATTACTTAGTTCCTCACACTGGTGTTCTAGGCTAGATCTAACCTGAGACTCTTCAATACCTTTTTGATTAGAGTCATCCTTCAGTAGATTCAGTTCAGCTTGAGCACATGTCAGTTCTTCCTCTAGACGCTGTCTACTTTCGTTACTCTCCGTCAACATTAAGTTCAACTCTCCACATTTCTCCTCTGTTTTAGATAACTCTTGCTGAATTGTCTCCATATTGTCCTTAAGATCTTTGATTATTTCATCTTTCTTGTTTGTATTTTCTTCCAGTTTCTTTTCATTTTTGGTATTACTTTCTGTCACTTGTTCTAGCTGTGTCTCCAACTCAAATATATTTTCCTTCTTTTTGTTGATCTCGACTTCCAGACCCTGTACCGACTCTTCCAATCCCTTTACATCATTTACCAGTTTAGTCTCTTTTTTCTCCCACTCTGATGTAGCTGTTTCATATTTCTCTTCTAATTCTAAAATTTGACCTTGGAGCGAAGACATGGAAGATTCTTTTTCAAAAATATCTTGTTTGAGTTCTACAGCTGTGAAATCAGCAGTCTTCATTGTTTTTTCCAGTTCCATTTTCTCGTTTTTTAGTTCCTCTAGTAGACTCTCAAGGTGACTAATCTTGTTATTGTTACTTTGGTCATTCTGTTCTTTAACCTTCTCAGCTTCTTTAATTTGTTCTTCTTTATTCTGTATTGTATTAGTTAGTTCCTCTACTTTCTCATTAAGAGTCCGGATTGTGATTGTCTTTTCGTGTAAGTCATTATTTAGTGACTGAACCTGGTCCTCTGACGACTGGTTTAACGTTGTGATCTGATTCTCCAGATCTTTTATCTGTGTATCTTGCCCCTCAATAGCAGTATTTAGAGACATTATTTCATTACATTTATTTTGTAACATCTGTTCCACTTCACTGAGTTTCAATTTGCTGACAGTTATATCATTTTCTAGTTGTTCCTTCAGACTGGACATTTCATCCCTTTCCGTTGTTATTTGTTGTAGGTTTTCCTGCAGACATTTTATTTCTGTATTACATTGTGATTTCTCTTCACCTTGGCTCTTCATTCTCTCAGACAACTCCTTCATTTGTATTTCTAGATTATCATACTGACTTTGTAGTTCCTCGAGTTGTTTATTTTTATCAGTCAGTAACTGGTTATTCTGGCTCAGTTTGTTCTCCAGCTCCTTCATATCTTTTGTCATTTCCTCGTTTACATTTGTTAACCTTTCCACTTTTGATTTATATTCTTCCTCCATGTTTTCTGCTTTCGATTTATCTGCGTTGAAGTTTGTTTTAGCAGACTCGTACTCGTCCATCAGTTTTAGTCTTTCTTCTTGTAACTTTTCAGTGGTTTGTTGTAATTCTGCTGCCGCTGTCTTCATGCTTTCTAGTTGTTCTTTTGTTATTTCTAAGCTATGTTCTAGATTTTTAACTTTATCATTGGATTCTTCTAACAATGCATCTTTATCCTCCAAGTCCATCTGTACTAGTTCTAACTTTGTCTTTAACTCGTCTGACTCCTGACTTAATATTGTTTGGTTACTTTCTCTCTCTTTCTGAACACTCTGTAGGTTATGTTCCAGTGTCAATGTAGAATCTTTCAGAGTTTGTATTGATTTGTCTTTTTCGTTCAGTTCCTGGTTCAGACTGTCGACAGTCTCCTGTAGACGTTCACACTGTTCGTTTATTGTTTTGAGCTCTGTATCTTTCTTCTCTAAATCTTCCTTGTATTTCTTCACAATATTCTCCTGATCAAATAGGCTACTTTTTGTTTTTTGAAGTTCCTGTAGATGTTTTTCTAACACTTGTTGTTTATATCCGAGCTTGACTGTAAAGTTTTGTGTCTCTGTATTCCAGGTCTTTTCTGCTTCTTCTTTCTCGTTCATAAGTGATGTAACTCGCTCCTCGTAATGTTGAAGTGATTCTCTCTGCTGTGTTAAAACATTTCTATTTTCCTGTATCTCTTTCTCCTTATCATCCAGTTTTTCTGCCATATTAGCAAATTCAAGTTTCATTTTCTGATGTTCCTCACTACTCTGACCTAATTTCTCCTTTGTTTCACCGTAATTAGTCTCCAATACCTGTACATGGCTACTAACTGATTCTAATTTTCCTGGAATTTATTCACCTCGGCTATCTTAAGGTCTAATTGACTCTGTAAATTACAACACTGAGTCTGAAGATCTTTAATGGCTGTTTCTTTTCCAAGTAATTCTGATTTCATATTTGAAACAGCAGTCTCTGTGGAATCTAACTGAGAAAGGTGAAGTTTGTTTTTCTCTGTCAATTCATCATTCACATTATCTAAGTTTTTCTGCAAATCATCACAAGTCTGATTTAAATGTTTCAATTTAGAATCTTTTTCCTCCATGTCTATTTTATATTTACCCACACACGTTTCCATGTCAACCAGATTTGTTCTGAGTTTTTGCAGTTCCTGTAGTTTTTTATCAAGTATATCCTGTTTGTATGCTAGTTGTACTTGTAGATTTTTAAAGTCAGTATCTCTCTTTTATCATTCTCTTCCCTCTCCTGTGATATAGATATTAGTCTTTCTTCTTTACTTTGTAGACCTTCCTGTAACTTAGCAACAGCTTCATTTTGTTTTGATAACTCCTGTTCTTTACTGTCCACACACTCGCTCAATTCTGAACATTTTTGTTGTAGTTCATAATTTCTGTATTTTTCTGATTGAGCACCTCTCTCATCTCTGCAATTTTATTTTCCACATCAGTGGACTGTTTGGATAAATCATCATAAGCCTCTTGTTTTTGTTTAGATTCTGACATCAAACTATCTGCCTGTTCCTGAAGATGAACACTGTAATTCAAGATTTCTTACAGATTCATTCTTATCTGACATTTCATCTCTCAAACTTTTTATCAATTCTTCCAGTTCTTTAATGGTTATAGCTGCTTCATGCTTCTCTTCCACTTCATTATATTTAGATGTAGTTTCATCCACTAAATTCTTCAGTTTTTCACATTCAACAGATAAATTCTTAAAATTAGACTTTTCATCATCCACACATTTTGTTTGTTCTTTTAACACTTCTGTCTGCTGTTCCAACTTTAATGTCAAATCTTTACATTTTTCAGACAGTTCACTGTTTTCTTGTGACAACAGTCTCCAGTTTGGATAATGATTCATTTAATTCCTTTCCTTTCGTATCTAGTGCTGTTCTTTTCAGTAATATTTCTGTTGAGTTCTTCTACCTGTTGTTCCAGGTTACTTAACTTAGAGCTGAAGCATTCCACATCCTCATCTTTGTCATCTAAATCCATCTGTAGCATCTCTAACTTTGTCTGAAGTTTCTGATGATCATCTTTAAGCTCTGAGTAATTCTTCTGTATCTGCAGGTTTTCACTATCCTTAGCATTCATCACATCAGTAGATTTCTCTACTTTCATCATCAATGATTCCTTCTCTGCCTTCAACTCCTCGATCTCCTTTCTTAACCCACTACTTTCTGACGTTGCCTTATCCTTCATTTCAGATAACTGTGTTTCTAATTCTTCATTTCTATCAGATTTTCTTTGTAAAGTATCATTGGCCTGTTGTAATTTTTCACTTAATCCTCCATTTTCATTCTGTAACATTTCAAATTTATCTGTTAACTTTGCCATTTCTTCTGACAATTTTGACTGGGAGTCTCTTAATTCTGACACACCTTGCTGGAGATGACATATTTCTTCATCCTTAACCACAAGTGTTTGATTCAGTTTCTCTTTTGTTCTGTAAGATCTTTAGTCTGCTCAGTCAAGTTCACCATATCTTGTTCCTTCTTTCCTAAGTCAGCATCTGCTTCATTTCTCACTGATGTCAATTCTGTCTGGAGTTTTAACAGTTCATCACATTTTTCTTTTAAAGCATCATTAGCCTGTTGTAGCTGGCATGACACATTCTCATACTCCTTCTGTCTCTGTTCATACTCTGTATTTAACTTGTCATATTTTGTTCCAATCTCCTGAACCGATTCCTTCATCCTGGATATCTGGTTTTGAAGTTCGGTACACATCTCCTCTTTAACTTTTACATTTTCTACAGCTTTCTCTAATTTTTCCCCTAATGACGACACTTGTTCTTTCAAACTCTCATTCTCCTCAACAGTTTTTAGTTGCTTGTTGTCAGCCTCTGTTTGTAGAGATGTCATGTCAGATTTTATTTGACACAGTTCCTCTGTCTTCAGAGTTAAAGCACTATTTGCTTGGTCTAACTGTGAACTAAGAGAATCTATCTTTGTTTTTAAATCACCGTTCTCCTCCCTCAATGATTCTAACGTTTTACTCAAGTCAGTTTGTTCTTTCTCTATTTTTGACATGTCTAATTTTAAGGACTCCTTTTCTTTCTGGTTCACTTCAATCACATGTAAATGTTTATCTTTCTCCTCATTTAAACTCTCAACCTTTTCTTTCAAATTGATTATCTCGGAATTCCTGCTGCTTATTTCTGAATCTAACGAAGACTTCAATGAAGTTATTTCTGAACTACTATTCTCTAACTCTGTTGTTTTGGCTGACAGTGCTTCTGTCAACTGCTGCAGTTTCACAGAATCCTCTTTACATTTAGTTTCCAAAGTCTCATAATTTTCTCTTAAACTGTTTAATTTACTTTCATGATCTTTGTTTAGATTCTCCACTTCTTCCAGTTTACTTGTCAAATTCTCACACGCTGTCTCCTTTATCACCTTCAACTCCATTAATTTCTCTTTCTCTTCCTCCAAATTCCTACACTGTATTTTCAGATTTGCTAAATCGGACTCCATTTTACTACAATTTTGTGAAGCTTCTTCCTGCAGGTTGTTCAGTTTTTCTTTAAGATGATTTATTTCCTGATCTTTATTATTTATGACGTCTGCTGTCTGTTGTAGTTTTAGATTCAAACTGTCACAGTCTGCTGTTAAAGTCTGACACTTTTCATCAAGTGTTTTAATGGTTTCATTTAGACTGTTATAAGATGACTCCATTTCTTGGTTTTTTTCAGTCAAATTCTTCAGTTCATGTTCTTTATTTGTGAGAATATCTTGAATTTTTCCCTTTTCATTGATCAGATCACTGTGTTTTTGTTCCAGTTCATTCAGTTTGGTTTTGACATCCTGTCCCTCTGAATCAGCTTGCATCTGTACTGATATAATTTGCATTTCTAGATTTGTAGTTTCTTTTGTTTTATCCTCCAGTGCTGTGTGTGCTTGTGAGAGTTTATGATGAAGGTCTGTAACATCATTTTCCAGAGCAGCAATCCTCGAGTTAAGTTCTGCCTGTAGTTTCTCAAAACCAGCTTGTTCTTCTTTCATATCATTTTCTTTACCTTCCAGCTTTTTCTTTAATTCCTGTATGTGGTTATTAGAAGCTAGATGACTGGAGTGTAGCTGGTCATGTTTAGTTTGTAAGCAGTGATACTCGTCCTGTGATTTTTTATACTTTGTTTGTAACTCGTCTAATTCACTCTGGTTTTGATTACTGACATGATTTAAATGATTTAATTCATGTTCTTTTTTCTCTAGTGTTGTTTTTAGATCTTGTATTTGGTTCTGAACTAGCCTGTACTCGTTCTGTAACTCTTTATAATCTTTCTCTGTGCTTGTTATTTTGTCTGCCATAGTTTTAAATTCTGTTTCTCTTTCTTGTATACTTGATTTTAATCTTTGTTCATTTTGTTGCCATGTTTTCTGCATGTCTGTAAAAAAAAAAACAACTTGTCACTTTAATTACATGAATATATATGTGTTATGTTTAGAAGTAGAAGATTTGCCCCAACCCTAAGATTAAAATTTTGAAGATTTCGGACAATCAAACTGGGTAGATTGCTGAAGAAAGATGCAAACATTTATAATACCTAATATGTTGCTTCAATTACACATACAGTGAAGGTTCTAAATGATACCAGACCTCAGTTTTCAAGGTAATTCAGAAAATTCAGAATTTAAAACTTATGATGAGGGTTTGACTCGCTATCAATATTCAAGTCTTGAGAATATCTTTACCATCAAATAATTAATTACTAGTACATGTATGTATCCAACCCATTGTTAAACCAACAGTTAAGTAACATAAATAAGATACATGTATAAATAGACAGTTAGATTGAGTGACTTTTTTAATGTTCTATGCTGCCTTTTTAAACAACATTAATAACAATATGTAAAATCGGGTTGACATCACAATTTAAGATTTGATTTGTTGATTACATACTTCAATTGTTTGATCTGCATAAATATGTTCTTAAACTTTTTACATGTATGGACAGAAAATGTAAGGAGCCCAATTTACATTCTACTGGATATATTTGGTACATAAAAGGTTTTTGTAAAAGTGTACTTGACATTCCCTTTCCATCTCTAAATGCTCTCACAATCTCATTCAGAACAGAAGTAAACTTCCATTATAAATCTAAAAAACAAAAAAATGAAACATTTACCTTGCATCAGTCTCTCCTTTTCAGTTACAGAATCTTTGAGAATTTTGAATTCTGATTTGGTTTTTTGAAGTTCTTCTTCTTTTAATTCAAGTTTCTTTATAGCATCAGACTCTGTTTTCTTCATGGCACTAGAACAAAAATAACAATAATACATAATACATGTAATTGTGTCATAATAACTTGACATGAAAGATGTAACATACCTAATGTACAATTCAGAACAACATAATTTAAAACCAGTCACAATTACGTTGTATGTAAGAAATGATTACAGATGTAAAATGTCAAAATATCAATTGATGAAATTAATACCTTCATCTGAAACATATAAGGGGAAGTCAGAAAGTTCTTAAAACATCAAAAACTTCAAGTGTTAACTCAAAATGTTCTTTACGTCGTTCGACAACACATCACTACTGAAATAAAGTTCACTTGTCACAACATATCTTTGTGATCATCAGAAACCTTCCAAGATTATCAAACAATGGTAGATAATGCTTACTTTAGGGCAGTAGTAAAGTTCCTCACGAAAGAGGGATCAAGATACATGTACTGAGAAATTCACCAGTGAATGGCCGAGGTATACACTGATAATAGTCCTGTCTATTCAAAGTTACCAGTACATGTAAACTATTATAAGTATATAGAGGAAAGATCAGGGCAATGGTGTTTTATCTCCCGGTCAATATTCTTTGACTTATATGAAGGTAGCCAGTGTGATCGCGGAGGAAACAGGAGTACCCAGAGAAAACCATCGACCTTTGGCAAGTGAACTTACAAACTTTTTCACACTAAATCTGCCTTAGTGGGTTTCAAAACTAGGTGGTGAGAAGCAGTATGAGCAGTAAGGATGTGCTTTAAACCTCTCAGCCACCCAGGCTGCCCTATGGAAAAAAGATGCATTGCTCTGGTTCAACTTTCTTGGATACAAAGCTTTTTTAAAATTATAATACAGGATAGAATAATAAGTGAGCAAATATGGCCTCTTTAAATAACCACTAATGTATCTTGCTTAACAATTCTAACATTATTTTAAATTTAGGCAAGCTACAATTGAAGCTATATGGATACAACATGGTAGGTTTTTACCATGCAAAAGACAATTTGTCTGCTATATTGCATCATATCACTATTTATTTTTTCATTGTTTTTACCTCATGCTATCCTGAGCTTGCTTTGCTTCTTGCTGAGCTAACTGTATTCTTTGTTGATATTTACTGTGTTCCTCTGTCATTTGTTCCAACTTTCTTAATTTTTCATCTTGTTGACCCTGTAACTTGTCTAATTCTCCCTGAAGTTTGGTCACCTGATATTAGAAAAAAAAACCTCTTTGAAATATTTGAGCTTTGAAAGAACAACCTGATATTTGACAGTAAAAAATTACGTACCTAACCTGTATATATGAAGGATAACAACAGGAACAGCAGAGGGATTAAATGACGTTGTATATTATTAAGTGTGCTTATGATATAGAGAAAAGATACAAAGAATATAAATGTCAAACACATCTTTCAGGAATAAAATGTACATGTGGAGAATCTGATCGTACACATCATTATTATTATGACATACCTTCTGTGTTTCTGTATTGAGTTGTGCCTTTGTGTGTGACAATGTACCATCTAGACAAGATACTCTGTTATCCTTTGTCTGTAACTCAGAGGCCAGTTTTTGTCTCTTCTTTTCCAGATCCTCACACGTTTCTGATAACATCTGTATTTCTCGTTTTAAGGATCCTGCTTGTGCCTTCTCTTCTTCTACCTTCTTCTTCTGGTTATTTAAAGCCTGTGTGATAAAGAAAATACTAATCACTTGATTTTCATCATTACATTTTCATTTCTGAGAATAATTGAGAATTCAAATATATAACATTACTAGAGGACTGCTGCTTTGGTGAACACAGACACTCTCACTGCCTAGGATTTGCACCCACATATTCTAGTGTGAGAAAGTTTGTCAGTTCGCTTGCCAGATGTTGGTGGTTTTCTCCAGGCACTCTAGTTTCTTCCACCATCCCCAAACTGACAGTCTCAAAAAAAAGTGAAAGAAATCTTGACTGGGACATAATACACTCCACTCATAAGTACATGTGGATGGAATTAGATAAATAATGGCATAATGCAACCTGTTTGTAGTTTTTTACATGACACACCTACCACAACTTTTGAGGTCTAAGTGAACAGTGTGGCCTCAGTGACCATGTGGTCTAAAGTGAAGCTAGCTAAAATATCACAGTGCCTCTCAACACCTTGGTTCATTTTTAGTTGGGCAGTTCCCAATGTGAGGAAGTTTGTCATTCTGCTTGCAGAAAGTTAATGCATTTCTATTTCCTCTATCATCCAGAACTGATAGTCTTGATATATATGTGACAGAATCTTGATTGGGGTGTAAAATATTACTCTACTGCAATCTAATGGAACAGTGCTTTTTATTTCATAACAGAGCATAGAAATCCCTTACAGCCAAACAGATATCACCACATACCTGTTCCAAACTGTCTACTTGGAATTGCTTTTGATCTTTTTCTTTTTTCATTTTCTCTAATTGTGTTTCAATCTGTTCAATTTTCTTTAGGACCTGTGTAGATAACCCATCTTTCCAGTCGCCGCCAGACCAACCACTACCTGCTCCAGCTGCAGCTATTGTAAAATTACAATATTGTAAAACACATCAGTAAACAAAATAAATAATTGTTTTTTATCTAAAACATTTTGAAGTATGACAATTAAACCAATCTTATTTTTAATTCACAAAACAATTTATGATGTCACTAAAGTACATGAACAATATACATGATATACAGATTTGTATATTCAACAATAAATTTGTACTACCGGTAAATGTGCAGTGGTCAATACACAATTATTGTCTAAAGTTTCTTACTAAAAAACTAAAAGAACCGAATGGCTAATTTAAAATCAAATGGTTTTATTTTGGTTATATTCGTTCATAAAAGGAACAGAGCAAACCTCATAAATGGTGAAGATTAACACAAGATTTCCATGTGCTGTCTAGAATAATGTACATGTATATCTAAGATAAATCTAAGTTTACCTTCTTTATTTTGTGTAAAGCCATTATTTCTGTTGTTATTCTGTACGTTATTTTGTATTATGTTATTCTGTGGAGGTTGTATAGCCTGGTTCTGAAAGCCTGTGTTCAGATTCTGTACTCTTTGGCTAAGATCAGCATTTTGGGAGTTGATTTTGTTGATATCATCCTTGGCTTTCTGGATAGTTTCTGCAGACTGTAAAATGTAAACACAAATATCTCTGACATAAACTGACAACAATATGCATTTACTTGAATGATTTTACATTTTAGGTTACTATTAAGCAATACATACATATTATATACACAGTGTGTATGTACAGCCCTCAGTATCAGGTCGAGTCCTTTTTTCGTAGTCGTATCACTACGAGTCGTGCTTGCGCGACGAGTAGTGATACAGCTATGAAAATAGGACGAGACCTGATATGAAGGGTTGTACATACACACTGTGTATATGATATTTTTATCTAACATTTCCTATTAGGTCATTAAAATAATAAAAAACTCAATATTTTATGTGAAAAAAATACATTTTACCACAGAAAACCACTGAACTATGTTATGACATGTTTTGTAGTAATGACGTCATTGTTTACATTTGACAAATCGGAGATTCCCCAATGACGTCACAATGAGAAGTGCACGTGTACTTTACCGCCAAAGTTGTATCACCACACTGTGGTGATACAAGATTCTGTATCACGCGTGTTCGATAAAACTTGTATTTCATCAAATACAGACAGAAAAACTAGTCTAATGTTAGATAAAAACATTATACACATACAGTATATAAGTATAATATATAACAATGTTACTGTAAATGTCCACACTGCTGGAAAAATAACACCATTGCCTTGCCTCTGCTCTCATTTTCATGAGATGAAACAAATTTGCACAGATGTACATTTTGAGATGATATGCATGATACAAATATTATTTAACGAGTTTAACATACATGCATCTATTGTTTATCATTAAGAATATTGTGTAAATCCTAGTGTAAAACCTAATGACAACACCAAAAGTGTTTAACACTAATTCTCAGCTAATTGATATCTGAAAAACTGATAAATAGCATAACATAGCCAGACATCATTACCTGTTTTCTTAAATTCTCTAATTCATCTTTAAGTTGATTGATTTCATTCATATGTTGTTGACGTTCGGCTTTAAGCTTCTCTATTTCTTCCTGAAATACTTTGGCATCAGAACCTGAAACTGAAACAGAATTTTTCACTTAATTCTAGGCAGTCAATTCAAGAATGGTGGAAGAAACTGGAGTTCCCGGAGAACCAATCTTTGGTAAGCAAACAGTCAAACTGGAGTTTCCGGAGAACCAATCTTTGGTAAGCGAACAGTCAAACTTGTTCCTGGAGAACCAACCTTTGGTAAACCAACAGTCAAATTTTCTCACAACAGGAGCTGTCCCTGGGATTCAAACCTAGGCAGTGATATGTTCTATGATCCATAAACTCACATATTATTATTAGATCCCTTTGCCTACTGGATATGTATAATAAATGTATTCACAAGTAACAAAAACAATCCTAACACTAATGTCAACCCACCATTCTGTCTTAAAGGACTGATTTTTAACTGTAGGATAGGACCTAATTGTCTTAATTGAGGGTATAAAATTGAAATGATTTTGCCAAATCTGTAATGGTTTACAATTTTGACTTATGAGAATTTTAAATTCAGAGTAGAGTAGAATATTACACTTCGTACAAAGATATTTACCATTCTCAGGTTTGGTAACCTGACTTGTACTCTTTTGTACAGGGGCATGTCCATTTCCTGTAAATTTGATTTCGTTCTCTAATGTGCGTATTTTATCTGTCTGTCCATCTAACTGCACTCTCTGTTGGTTACTGTATTCTTGAAGCTTCTGATTATCTGATGTCAATTTGTCAAACTTTTTCTGTAGTTCTTGTTGATCTCGCTGTAGTCGTTCTAAATCAGACTGTAACTGACTAACCTAAAACAAAAAGTTATGTTTGAAGCATTAGACAATTCATTTTTTTTTTAAATGATGTTTAAGCCCCATTCATGAATTTTTCACTTCTATCGAGGTATACAATTTAGGAATGATGGATAAAACCAGAGTGCTCAGAAAAAAACCCACCAAACTTTGGCAAGTGAACAATTTTCCTCACACTTGGATTTTTCCTAGTGAGATTTGAAAGTAAAATATTCGAGACTGGGACATAAACATCATTTCTAAACTCAACTCTTGGAATAAAACATGTTAAGGCTTACAAAATTAAGCATAAATTGCTCATCAAAAACACATTAACATTGGTTTTTGACACTGATGGGTACAAAATATGTATTCTTCTTTGTATATAGGAGAACTAAATGATGCCTCTTTATTGTAATATTTGTTGCAGGGTACTGGGGTAGACCACTGTTTATTGTTACACCTACTGTATTACATACCTTGTGTGTTTCAGCATCTAAACTTGATTTAGTGTGTGATAACTTTCCCTCTAGACACGATATATGATTGTCTTTGGTCTGTAGGTCTTGTGCTAATTTTTGTCTTTTCTTTTCTACCTCCTCACAAGATTCAGCTAAACCCTGATTCTCTCTCTTCAAGGATTCATACTGTTTCTTCTCATCCTCAGCCTTCCTCTTCTGAACTTGTAAAGCCTGAAAATTAACAAAACAAAATAAATATTATACATATATGAAACATGATTTTCCCCTAATTATATCTCACCATCACAATCTTGATGGTAAGTCAAGGTTAATTTAAACATAAATAATTTAAGGTAGCGACGGACAGCGGTCACGTGATTTTTAAACAATATATTGATTAAAAGATCAAAGCCGGGAAACAGAGCGAACTTGATTCGGATAACGGTCACGCGACTTGAAATCCTACTGAAACTTATGAATATTTGTAGTTCACTTGACTTAAAAAGAAAAAAAAAGAGATATGAGTACTACTCACGTGAGATTTTTTCCTAATAAATAGGGGGTTTTATAAATAAATAAAATAAAATAAATCCAGATGTCCGATTGAAGGTACATTATCCAACTACAAACATCGTCCGAGAGAAAAGAACCTTCACTTTGTCTCCGACATTGTAGTCTTAACACGGTAGCCTAATAACTATGCAATTGAAGAAAAATAAATTTCCATGTGGAAACATTGTCATCAGCTACTGCTGTTTTAAGGCAGGTCTTCCTGCTAGCCATGACCATGAGTGAATGAGATTCAAGTTGTAAATATGTTAATCGGCAAGATTGTTCAGAAGGATCTTGCAACTGCAATGTTTTTTTCGAACAAATATACATGGTATAACAAAAAACTTTTCTTACAAAACATCTTTTCTGACATCACATTTGTTACTTCGCCGTAAATCCAAAAGAATCTCTCAAACATCTGACTGCAGGGCGATCATTGTTTTGAATAAACCCGTGTTGACAACTTCAGAGTGACGTAACGAAATGTATACATTTGTGAAGTACTTGTCGGAGGCGCATTTGGGGAGCTTGACTGATTCAATTATATTTAAAATACCTTAAGTGATGTTTCAAAGTTAAATTTGGCACTGCTATTATTGAACTGAATAAATACAATATTTTTTGTTATTTTTATCTTTTTTGTGTTATATTTAAATAAATATTATCGGCTTTTTGTGATATAATTGATACTACATCAGGCCTCCTTGCAGTGTTAAAAATCCCGACAATTTAAAACAAGTGATCGTGTATTTAATTTATTCAAACTAATAAATGGGTCAGGTCTAAGTTGTCTGATGTCTGATAAAGATGTGCAAGAACTGATAATTATCAAATGAATGACATGCGGTAACTTTGATAAACAAAAACATAAGGAGTCTTTCACGTCAATGTAGGCAAGCTCACGTTGCCTCAGTAGAAAAATCAATATTACGTTCCAAATCGGAAAACGGTTCAAATACTATCCATCCCGGATTTCCCGATTTTTGCACGTTTTCCGTTACAAAAACGACATTTACTCAAAAGTTAATCCACAAAAGTATCTTCATTTCCAGATATGATATGCACCTCTATGTGTTCTTTAAAATACATCTTTTTGAAAAAAAATTATAGTCAAAAAAAAATTTAAAGCCCATTTTAGAGGGTGTAATTGCATTGAAAATTTGCATTTTTTAATGAAACTTTTCTATTCAATTGCCATTTAAGTCTGTTACAGGCATTTAATCATTATAATTGATGAGTTTATTTAAAACCCCTTCATCAGACTTAATTTAATCAAAACTTACATATTTTATCAATTATTTGCATAAAGTAAGAAGTGTTTATATCAAGTGGCTGCACAACCGTTAGAACAAGACAGGGGAGACAACTTTCAAGGGGAATAACTCTTTTTTTAACTCACAAAGTAGACTTGAATTTTTGATATATGATACAGGATATTATTATCTAAATGTATGCAAAAAATTATAAAAATCTATAGTTGAATTATTTTCCATGGCTCTCTCTGTAACCTCCTTAAATTATGTGATACCAAGACAATATGAAACTAAATACGAATCGATGAAACTAAATTGTGAATTATAAAATCATGAGTACTGCAACAGGTTTTGATTATGTACCAGGTATGAGTTGAGTTGAGTAATAGTGTTTAAATTCCCAGTCAAGAATATTTCACTTATATCAAGATGTTGCAAGCTATAGGCAAAGATGCTGAAATTTTGCCTGTGTATTGTGTTATGGCATTTTACAGCTTTATCATGCCAAGCCCACCGTGACACAGGACCTCCTTTATTTTAAGTTCCCATTGGAAAGAACTGTGATGTTCATTTCGTAATGCTGAGTGCTTGGCGAAAGAACAGTCACTACCCACTTTCAAGTCTTGGGCCAGACCTGGTCGGGGCTTGAACCCAAGACCTCCCACTTACAGAGCGAGCACTCTACCAACTGAGCTACTGCAGTGGTTGTACCAGGTATGACATCTGTATCATGAGTATATATTGGTTGGTTGGATGTTGATTTACATTGAATCAGTAAATTTTTCAGCTGATAGTGACCGACAAAACATTATTTTTCTTAAATCTACATCAATTCCATGTAGTGAGTTTGTGCAAGTGTTTCTGATCTTCTTTTTAATGATGACTTTAGAGTGCTAGTACATTCACCTTCAATTTCATAGATATTACATACAAACCACTCAGCCCACTATACTGGTATCAAACCAATGAATTAAGACCTCTGATAAGAAAAAAATTCTTTTTCACTTGCATCTGATCTGTAATAAACTCACAGCGGTCAGAAGCTTTTGAATGGAAGGCTAACACTTTAACCACTTTGTCATCAAACCTCCTACTATATATTGGTATGTACATGTGTATACCTGATCTAAACTATCAAGCTGAAACTGTTTCTGTTCCCGTTCTTTCTTTAGTTTGTCTAATTGTGCCTCTAACTGTCCTACTTTTTGTAATGCTCGAGGGGGCAGCCCATCTTTCCATTCATCTGCTGCCCAACTCATGGCAACACCTACAATTTGTAAAATGAACACAAGTTTTAAGGAGAGGGTAAATATTGCTAGTTAAGTTACTTAGTGATGGCCTGAGGCTCGAACCCAGAGCCTTTGTAGGACTACAGCCCAGTGTGCTTCCAAATGAACTACCCAGTTTCCCCACAGCATAGGTCCTATCCTAAATTCCCTACGATGCACTCTGATATGACCACAATGTGGATATGGAATTATATCAGTTCAGGAATCGCATTTCCTGTAAAAATGACACTTTTCTGGGAATGTGTGACAAACTTTTCTCTTAAATGTCTCACATAAAAATTAAGAGGCATTGACCACATGGTACAGTGGCAAACCCCATTGTCAATTCATCACTTCATAGGGCCACACTGGTCATCAAACAGACAAACTGCAATTATAGTCATTTCGTACCATAATCTTTAACCATTTCATACCATACACTCAAGCCATTTTACCATATATTACAACTACATAACTACCATTTCGTACCATATGATAGTGAAGTGTTACCAATTCCTACAATAAATTTTGTATCATAGTGAAAGTCTCTCTCTCTCAATGTAGTTCTTACATGATAGTAAAGTTCTTTCATGAAAACTCAATAAGACGAACATCTTCAAATAAAAATAACTTAGACTTTGAGAATCTATGTTAAAAAACAATGTTTTATGCTGAACTAGGGGCATCAGATCAAAAACAAGTTGGGTACGAAATGGTAAATTTGGGTACGAAATGACTAGCTTCGGACAAACTGTAACTATAGCAGTATAGGAAATAAAACTGGGGTTAAAAATTCCTCAGGTCCAGGACCTATTAATTTTACATTGATACTCTTGATATTTAAAAGCCCAATGAACCTGCAATTTTTTCTATGTAGTAGAATACTACAAGTTTTTCTACGTAAGTTGTCATAACATAATTGCACATGAACCTTCCAAGTTCAAATAATAATTGATATTGGACTTTCGAAACTTTATGTGGGATCTGACAAAAATAAAGACAGAAGGTCCTGGACCTTACAATACTAAACATAATTTTGAATCCCTGTAAAAGAATACAGGATCTGACTGGGGCTTGGGGCCTACCATAACAGTCTCTACTTGATTACAACAAACTTGATGTTTTATAACTTCCATTTTGCAGAAATGTTGCATATGGTTTGATCCTGTTATATTTAAACATTTTCCGACAAAGATTAAAACTAAGTAAATGAAACTCAGAAAGTCTCTTCACATTTAAAAAGTGGACTTAGCATGAATTATTTTGTAAACAAACAAATGCTAGATTTGATTTTTTATAAAAAAAAAAAAGTTGGAAATTGAAAGGTACCGAAATAAACTATCGAACTGTTTAGTGTGAAATGTAGTAAATAATTAGCTAAATGTTCGATCAATAATTATTATCATGCATTCAGTGATTTCTTTTTTTAAAAATATACCTTTCCGAAGTTTTCGGTAAACTCCTCGTTCAAATTTTCCCACGTTAATGAATTGCGCATGCCCAGTATTCAAAATCCCATTGCCATAAAACGAACTAATTCAAAGACGTAATTTATAGATAACACTCACAACCTTTTATTCAATCATAATTTATACTTATCACTATTTATTATTCAGGAGAGAAATTCGACATTTTGATATTTCTTTTATTTCATTTTTATTTGTTTTTGCGACATTGTACAGGTTCCCCGTGCCACTTTACGATACGTATCTGTGTTTAGAAAAATTTGATCTCAATTAGTCAGTCAAAATATTATTACAATGAGGAATTTAAAGAGGTGGGGACATTAACTCGCCCATGTGTAGCATTACAGATTTAAAAATTGAGACAACAACAGGTATAGTTTCTTTTTATTCATTTCAGACAATCAAACCTTCATTGTTTCCCTGACATCTTGATCAAGATTTTTCTTTCAGTCATAATCTGTAAACAGAACCAGCAGAAAAAAATGTGTCACCATCACATCATCATCTTTGAAAAATGGTAATCAGTTTCTTAGTCAATTAATGCTTCGAAGGTACAACATAACCAGCAACATACTATGGTATACCTGAAAATTATTTAATGACTTGAAAGGTCAACATTTAAAGTCTCCTAACTTTGTGGTAGGATCAATTTTGTAGGATTTTGTTTATTCCAAATAGCATTCATTACAGAAAGCACATTACGGAACAAAGTCTTTTGTCGTACATAAAAAAGTATGTTTTATTTAATACTATTTAAATCACACTGTTTGTGAAAGTAAAAACTAAAATAATCAAAAAATCTAGAATAAAGATCAATATGTGTAATCAAGAAAAGAAAGTGTGTCACTTAAACTAGTTGTACATGTATGTTAACATTTCAACATTGAATAAGTAACCAAGTTGAAATGGCTATGTTTCCATTCCTGGTAGCCAAAATTGCCATTGTCTACCAATTTCTGAGAAATTCTTTCAAAAAATAACCTATTTTAGCAAATTTGTGGAAAAATACTTTGAAAAGGATTATATTTTCACAAATTTTGGAAATTTGGCTACTAATAATTTTAAATTTGTGGAAACCAAGAAATTCAAATGGTCAGGAATTTTTCTGACCTTTTTGGGAAAAGGACCTTGGGATGAAATTGGGAAAATGCTCAACAAAAATGTAATTTTGGGAAAAATCACAGCAACATATTAGAAATTCTAGCCACTAGAATACTGGTAATTGAACAAATTAAATCGGTGTTCACAGCAAAATAGCGCTGTCTCTTTTGTCTCTATATAAATCATCCAGCAAAATGTGGGTTAATAATAGATTGAAATCATTATCAAAACAAGATATCCTCCAAATATGATGTTGATGATCTTCTGAATTTTTTTTTCTCAAAAATTTCATAAACATAGCTAATTGGGATTTTTTTACTACAGAATCGGGAAAAATGTATGTTTTTTTGCATTGGGAATGGGTTCCTTTACCGGACCCTGTGGATACCCAGAAAAATCTCTGATGGTATACTGTAAACCAAATTTGTTTTCATGGCTATTAACTTTATTTCAACAAAAACTGCAATGTTAAACTTTCAGACTATAGATGTTTTATCGTAATTGCATTCTGCATGTTTCGTATTAATGTTTGTTACATTTGCTGGTAGACTATTTTGACACATTGGGTCTGCCACTTTGACACCCAGCTTTGCCAATGTTTGATGTTTTTGTGCACATTGTGTAGGTTTTTGCTTTTATTTAAAAGTTAACTGCCATTGGCATTCACATGAAACATGTTCCAAGTAGATGTAACTGCAAGTTTCAACCCTTAGATTTCATACATTATTTCACCAATTGGTATACTGACAAAATCCCTAAACAACTAATAACTGGAGAAGATATATCAGGTGTTACATGTAAAACTATCATCTATCAAGTGCACACATACACAATTCTGATTACAGTAACATTTTAAGTGACAAAAGTGTTGTATCCAAAGGATGATTTTATTTGGGAATTAAATAAGATAACTAAAGTGTGTCATAACTTGTCACTACACCAGTCATCAGGTACTTACTATACTAACATATATATCCAGTAATTTTGGTGGATTAACATCTTTTAGTTTGATGGATCTGTTAGTGTTTTGACATTTTTTGTGACTCTCTTTGATCAGTTTATATTTAAATATTTATATATCTAACATGTTTAGATAAAAAAGGATAGTAAATATTGAAATGAAATAAACATTTATGCTTGATCTGTCTTGGATTTTTTGTTGAAATATGAAACGAGGGGCTTTTATACAGTGGTCTCAATAGATAGGTTGTCACTACAACAGGTTTTACTTATCAACAGGCGGTCTTTATATAGAGACAGTCACTACAGCAGATTTTACTGTACAGACAGGTGGTCTTTATACAGATGCGGTCATCACAGCAGGTTTTACTATACAGACAGGTGGTCTTTTTATAGAGGCAGTCACTACAGCTGGTTTTACTTATCAACAGGTGGTCTTTATATAGATGTAGTCACTACAGCAGGTTTCACTGTACAGACAAGTGGTCTTTATATAGACAGTCACTACAGCTGGTTTTACTATACAAACCTTTTGGTCTTTATATAGAGGTGGTTTCTATAACAAGTTTTACTTTGAGACATGGTCTTTATATAGAGGTAGTTTCTATAACAAGTTTTACTTTGAGACATGGTCTATACATAGACATGTTCTCTATACATAGACGTAGTTGTTATAGCAGATTTTCTTTACACACAGGTGGTTTTTATATAGAGTTGGTTGCTATAGTAGATTCTACTCAGGTAGTCACTATAATAAGTTTTACTTATAGTTAGGTGATCTTTATATAGAGGTGGTCACCATAGCTGGGTTTGTTTAGTATTCAAGTCTTGTACACTTATTTACTTATATCACTTATGTCAATGGTTTATATTGGTGCTGTTAAGTTTTATTGTGTGGCTATATACCATATACATATATTGGTGCCATAAACATCAGTTGAAGCTTTATTCTACTTTGATAGTTACAATTCCATTGTTTACTTACCTCCTTCAGAGATAGATAAATTGTTTTTAAACTGTGTCAGATATTTAAAGAACTTGCCACTTCATTCTGAAATCACTCCTATGTTTACATAAGATGCTGTGGGGCCAGGCAAGCTTTAAATTATTATTTTTCATACCATGAATAACTTGTATTTGGTCACATTTAACATTGGGTTCAGTTTCATACTTCTCTAACTTCAGAAGAGATCTTAAGCCCACCATGACCATTACAGCAATATGTGCCAATGTCATTACCGGGTATATGTATTTGATCACATTGAAAATTAGGTATGAGTGCCGTACCTGGTCATTTCAGGAGACACTATAACCCACTACAGGCATATCTGTCAGTAGTTACACAGATTTCTGTAATAGATAATATCAATGTTAGGAAATACATAAAGGTGTTTACAATGTTATAGTATTAATCTAGAAGGTATTTGTTAGGTAAATAAAACTATTGATAATATTACCTGTGTGATGACAATCACAGGTGTAGTATTTTATATAAAAATCACTATTGAAGTATTGTGGGTTAATTTTGACAGATTCTGATTAAAAATAAAATTACTTCAAAATGACTCACTTTTTATATGAAATAAGTACATTGTGCAATTGAACAGTACATGTAATAAATGTGGTTGTTTCAGTATAAATGATATACATAAAGTAACTTTTATAAAGGAGGGTTTTAAACAATCCTGGACATTACAGGTATGTAGATGCGTATATATGTTATGCTTGTCAATGATGTACATGGGATACCTACCTATCATTATGTGGCTGATAAGTATTATTTTTTGGATATTTAGGTATAACAGTTTTTACTAGGAAAAGTTTATAATCTGGGTTCCTCTACAAACTGGGTTCTTCAACTCAGATTTTCATGAGGTAAAGGTCTACAATCTGGATTTCTCCAGACGTATTTTCAATCTAACGCTTCATTATGGGTTCTTCTAGGTCTAGTGAAGGTCTACAATAGGAAAGAGTTCCATTTGTACCCTCGACTAAAATTTTAATTTCATCTAAAAAGCCTAAAAATGATGGAATCAAGCAATTTTGAACATTTCTGTGAAAAATAATTTTCAAAAATTTTCCATAGAATTTAATAGGTTGGAGTTACAAAAGGAACTCTGACCCTACAATCTGGAGTTCCCAAGACATATTTTCAATGTACCGGTACCAGTTCAATCTGGGTATGTCATGGCAGATTGTCACATAGTGAAGGTCTATACAATCTGGATTTCCCATGGCAGAATCAAAGAATTATTTCCTGATATGTATAAAATGATGACAGTGTAGTTAGGTATTTGTGTAAAGACTCTTAGAATCTGTAAAGTTTTAAAATTTCCCTATATGTATAAAAAGTGTAAGTAATTTCCAGATTTATTTACTGTTAGGGAAGTTACTTAGGGAGACTTGCTGATTTATTAAAAAAATAAGAAAAAATGACTTTTGTACTGCCATACATTGCACCTAGATGTATTCCTATATACATGTACTGCAGGTAATTATGAACATGATTGATGAAATATTGACAAAGGTTAAAACAGTTAAACTTTATAATTACCCATATTAATTATTGTGGGGTTAAAATTTCTTGATTTTGTAATTTAAAAAATTGTTAAAAGAAAAATTTGAGGAATGGTGTTGTATTAAAATAAATCAAATAAATAAACATTTGTGATTTTACAGTAAAACATTGCTACGGTATTTATTACAATAGAATCCATAAAGGTAGGCAGTAAATTAAGTGATAAATGACTTAATTATAACAGATGTAACTATAGTATACATCAGTCAACAGTGTTTCTATACTGGTTGTAACTTAGTGGTCCATTGCTCTTCATTTCCAAGAAATTGTAGGAGTCTTTCAATTGAAACCTTAAAAACTGATGCCCCATGTCATGGTAGGCGGGACACATTAAAGGACCCTCCCTGCACATTGCCCCAAGTGTACTGTAAAGGACAAAATTTATGTCTTTTCATGATGTCATGAATTGGCTGCAGACTGATTGCAGTGGGATGATGCACTGTAACATCGTGAAATAGTTTTGTTCCAGATATAACTGTAGTAAACCCTTTGTCATGTTTATACAGACCTAAGCCAATTGATGTTTTTATAAATTTTTTTCTCTTTTCAGATTTGATACATGTATGTGTGGTAATAAAATGACATAAAAAATGCCATTTGGATTAAAATTTAAGAAAACTCGTCGTTATGAAATATCATCAAAGAATACATTTGTGGTCGGCGTTTATATGTTGGATAATTCGTTTTTGGAATGTACACTGAGTTCGGATAGTACAGGACAGGAATGTTTAGACAGTATAGCACAGAGGATAGAACTCCCAGAGGTACGGTAGATCTATACATGTGTTATATTAATTAATTAACAGGTATTGATCCGTCACACTGTAAATTAATATGATGGCACTTTGGAAATTTAATTACACTTGTCCATGATATAAATATGATGTACGGGTTTATGGATATGTATTGTACAGAAAAGGCAAGACAAATTTAATTTTCTGACTAACAACACTAAGGAGTTAGTCAAATGTAGATCATTTTTACACTACCGGTATTCCTTATTTAGAAGTTACGGTAGGCAAGTGGTTAAACCCTAACCCACCCACCCCCCCACCCCCCACACATACAGAGAGACACATACACCCCATCCAACCATACTACACACATGTAGGTTATCTCTTGAAGATTATGCAATGATTTATCTATGTTGCAGCGATTATTTTCTTGGGCAGTTATGCCCTTCAAGTTTTGCACAATCCTTCCATTTAGAATTTTTGTGCTTTAAGTACCAGGCCTCAGTTTCACAATCAATTCTAAACTAAGATTTTCCTTAACTTAAATTTGGCAAATTTCAAATATTAATAATTTTGTTACTTTTAAAGATATTGAGTTATTTAAGGTGTCATTTTTAAGATCATTCCAAGCTTATAACATCTGTATTCAGTTTTCGTCAAAATTTTTAATTTGTAATCCAGAAAAGATTGTCAAAATTTGCTAAATTTAAGTTAAGGAAAATCTTAGTTAAGGAATGATTGTGAAACTGGGGCCAGTATATACGGTATACCGGTTACCTTTAGACCTAAAATACGAGTATATCTAATTGTCTCTGTGCAATACAACAGGTGGTGGGGAATTTGGTCATTTTTAGTGAAATTCTTTTTATTGTCATATTGCATATCAAGAACACTCCACTTTGACAAAAATGTCTGAAAATTGGTGTTAATTAAATTCGGATAAGTATAATAATGTGTCACGTAATGTACATGATAAAAAGTGGCATTAAAAAAGAGTTTAAATTTGAATGCTTTTGCTGGTTTATTTAATTAGAATTTAACACACAACATTTTAAAATATTTATTATTAACAAGAAAACATGCACATGAATAAACGCATCAAGTGGGGAAAATTCACCAGACAAAGATTGTTTACTTTCGAAAGATCTTTGAAACTAATGAAAAATACTTTTAAAGGTACCCTGTGACAATTTGTAGACAAAAACATGTTCCTCCAAGCTACTGACTTCACTGTTGTGACTTAATATTTGTATAATTGACTTTATTTATATAATGATTCTTGTATCTTCTGGCTGTTGTGTGTATAAACATGGGTCAAAGAATTCCTAAATCTTTATTTTACTTTGTCATCAAAATACAGTTTATTATACATACATGTATTGATATGTGTGTGTATATCCAATATCTGGAATTCCAGGTTTATTAGTCATTTAAATGTCATTAATATCTGTAAATAAATATCATTAAAGTATTTCCTAGGTATTATACATTTGTCATTTCTTAGCTTTTGCTCTTAAAAGTGATTTATTGTTGAATTTTATAATTGTTATTTTATATATGTGACATCCTGCACAAATGTACACTGTAACATGTTAGTAAAGTGCCTGTAACAGGAACGAACAGCCTTACAATGACTTGAATTGTGAATATTCCCGATACTCTGCTATGTTTATCAACTGTTGTTACTAGGTAACCTGCACAAATGTATATATAAGATATTGGTTAGTAGAGTGGCTGTAACAGGAACAACCCTACAAGGATTTGAATCCTGAATTTTCCCTGACAATACTCTGCTACATTCCATCAAATGTTGTTACTTGGCAATCTATAAGGTCACGTATGTCACACATCTACTCACTCCCCAACCCAGTGTTCATTCTAGAAGGAGCCATGGGACCATTGATCCCTTATTTTGCCACATGTCTCAATTGTAAAACATTAAATAAATGCAAAAATATTGATCATGATGTTGTGGTGTTTTTGGAAGTAAGTTTTTGAAAATGTTCTTTATGAAAAATCCTAGATTGAACACTGTCCATGCATGTCTCTTTTCACATATTTTTCTTTTGAATATTGTAAATATCCTTTGATTTAACTTATTCATGCATATCCTTTGATTTAAGTTACAAATGTGCTATATATAGAATCTTACGAACCTAAAGTAAAAGGTGATTGATTAATGATTACCACCAACATACAATAAGGTCAGTCATTCCATCAGCCTGAGGACCCACTCTATAACAAGATGTACCAGTTTAAACTAAACAAACTTCAACATTAACTAATAGTTAATTGATTACAGTTATTATATATCAAGGATATGATGAAAAGTCAACACACATCTGTATATTCCGGGCACTCTTTATTTCCCTCTGTTACAGATGGAAGTCTAACTTGATGTAATTTTTAACTGGATTTGATGGAAGATAACAGAAACTGAAAAATAATTAAAAGTTCTACAGGACAAATGCAGATGTCCCCATTCTACATTAAAAAATATTATCAGCCCTCAATTTTGTATACTAAAATGGTGGCCAAATCGACCTGGAATTGTGTCTGGCGACCCAAAATTTGTAAATGATAGCCAGCTTGTCCACTTTAAATTTGAACTTTTGTGACCAGAGAACAGATATTATTTCTGTGTTACAGAATTTTCATTATACCTTTTAGGCAATATAAAGGACACTTTACATCATCATTGTTATTAATAACACTGCTGCAAGTCAATTTTAAAAATGTGCATTTTTGTTCTCCATACCTAACCTAAAAGATGCCTTAATTTTCCTTTATTTGGAAGAAAAGGTTGCCTGGCCACTTGAACTTTCCACTGGTCACCTGAAAATTTAAATTGGTGGCCAGCTGGCCACTTAGTTTTGAAACCCACTTTGTTGGCTGATATGTGGCCTCAAGTCTTAGTATCCAATAAGGAACCTGCTACCTTCCATTAAGAGAGTGTGCACTGTTCTGTCTGTATTTCCATATTAGTTTAATAGAGAAACAAAACTTAACAAGTTTTACTTTCTTTAACAAAAGTAATTACGGCATCTTGAATTTTTTCTGTTGCAGACACAGTACTTTGGACTGAGATATGTCACCAAAAAGCTGCAGTTTCATTGGGTAGATTTAGACAAGTCTTTGAAGAAACAGGTTGACAAGCATGCCCAGGCTGCTCACTCTCCAAAGCTTTATTTTGGTGTTATGTTTTATATACCTGGGGCTCACAAAATCCCAGATGAAGTAGCAAGGTAAGTTAATTTGTAACAACCTCAGTGTACAGTAAAGCTTTATTTTGGTGTAATGTTTTATATACCTGGGGCTCACAAAATCACAGATGAAGTAGCAAGGTAAGTTAATTTGTAATAACCTCAGTGTACAGTTAATCCTGTACATAAAAACCACTACCAAAGGGCACCTGTTTTTGTTATATAATTATTTATTTTATAAAAGGTTTTTCCATTTTTGTTCAATTCTCCCGTTTAGAGCAATAAGTTGCAAAAAAAAACTCATGAATGTTTTATTTTGATGTAATCCATATGCATATGCACTGACCATTATCTGGTGATGCAAATAAAAAGTATGCAGATATCTTAAAATGACATTTGTGACAAACATTAAGTGACAGAAAAATTTCCCCATTTACACTATATAGTTATCTATGTTTTATACATATGATAGGTTTGTAAAATTCAACATTTTGCTGTTTATTTTCTTAATGATTTTAAACATATCAAAATAAACAAATAAAATCAGACAAAATGTATACATGTATGTAAATTTAGTTTTTGTTTTGATTTACTTTATATAGATACCAGTATTTTCTCCAGCTTAAGAATGATATTGTTGATGGTAGAATACCACTGTCTATGGAACAAGCAGTGCGTTTGGCAGCTTTTAGTTTACAAGGTATTTATCCCAAAAATAACAAAATTACTTTTCAAATATTTTCTTTTTTCTGAAATAAAAAATTGAGCATTAAATTTTTTAATTTTTTCTTTGAAAAAAAAAAAAACAATTATGATTGTGGGAAAATGATGTTCTATGCCCCGGACAAAATAATTATTTACTTATATCAAGATGGTCAGATTTGAAATGGTAGTTGGAACCAGAGTTTCCAGAGAAAACCAAATTGAGCATTAAATTGTTTAACTTTTTGAATTATTTACTTATATCAAGATGGTCAGATTTGTAATGGTAGTTGGAACCAGAGTTTCCAGAGAAAACCAAATGCCTTTGTCATGTGAACCGACATACACTTGGATGTGTCACAAGTGGGAATCAGATCAAAGCAGCGAGAGGCACTTTGTTTGGATTAAAGTCAGTAATGGATAACATGACAAAGCATGTACTATACATATCTAAACAATGTACATGTAAATCAGAAACATTTGATACATGAAGTTACAGCTGTTGATTCTAGTTGTATAACAAAAAAATTATGTGCATTTGCAAAAATCATTATTGTAAATACTTATACTTTAATTTGTTCTATAAGTCTTAATATTTTTGTAATTTTCAGCTGAATTTGGTGATCATGATTATGATAGAAATGCACAAGATTATTTTAAAGAGAATGCATTATTTCCAAAGGTATACAACAAGTTTTAAAACAATAGAATTATTTTTGACCCCATTCCTTTCTTTCGTCCATTACCTTAAAATTCAACTCAAACATTATTACATGCAGTTTACATGTTTTTCTTTTACTTTCTGCATTTCATAAAACAAAAATTAATGCCTGTTTATATTATGTACCTGAAATATAAATCCTTTGTCATAAATTACATATTATACTATTATAACATAAATTGCAAGGCATAATACTTGAAACTTCATATATACATGTAGCATCAAGACATAAAACTCAACCAAGTTTGTGAAGCCTTGACCTATATTCAATATTACAGTGACCCAAAGTAGTCAAACCTTTAAACATCTCCTTTTTATGAACCAGATGAAGCTTCATGTATAACATCAGGCATAAAACTCTACACAGTTTGACAGGGTAATTGATCTTGTTGAATTAATTATATTATAATTCTGATTCCCCTCAATTTTCTTAGTTGAGCAGTTTAAGGTCCACAGATCTATTGTTAACTGTTGATATTTTTAGTATTTTGTTTATTTTAGACAATGTCCAAAGATGAGAACACTTTAGCGGAGTTGATGAATGAGTCTATAAATGGTCATGTGAGTTTACAGGGAGTCAATCCAGTTAAAGCTGAGATACAATACATCAAAGAAATTCAAATGATGGATGGGTATGGCATGGAGTATTTTGCTGCAAAGGTATGACAACTAGCTGATATATACAGTAAAACCTCATTATAATGCCTCTTGGCTACCTTGCTTATTGCCACAGTATTTTGAAGTGCCAGAATTTGTTTCTTCTTTGTTATTCCATATAAGTCTCCCTTGGTAATAATTCTCCTTTATAATTCCAAAATTTTACTGAATAGAGGTTTTGTTGGATTGCTTTTGGAGATTTTTGGTTGAATGGTAAAATGTTTGGATTCATGGTTATTGTGAGTTTCAACCCTTGCACCATTTCACTTAGTTACAAAATGGATACAGAAATGTAGCGTGTTAACCTTATAATGAACTAGTGTCCTATCCATAGAAGGTGTTGTACTGTCTATTGCTTTATACCACTAGTACCAGAATAGGCACCAGACTGATTTGTCTAGCCAATAGGCTCTGACTGGACATGTTGTAAATCACTCTTATAAGATCACTGTATAGTGACCCTGATTCTCATAAGAAGTTGTTATTTTGAATATGCATTTTGCTTTATATAATTTAACTGTTGGACTGCACATTGTTTGTCAGCTCACATGTTAATGTTAAAATCCAACAATCATGATTTACCTCTCTTTGTCAACTATAATTCATTAAGCCAGATTTTGACTTAATTAAAAAATTTAATGCTTTTTTGAAATACAACAATTTGGTTTTTTTTCTAGGATGAAAAAGGCAAAGAATTATATCTGGGAACATCACATCAAGGAATGTTTGCCCGGTACCTTGATGGTCAAGCTACAATGTTTTTCAGGTAAGTCTAATATTGTTTCTTACATTAATTTTGTGGGAATAGTTTTCTCTGAAAAAGAAAAATATTTATTGGAATAAAAATTCATTGCAAAAAAATTAAATTCTGAAACTGAAATGTTTAACAGAAATCACAATGAAGCCATCTCAAGACAACATATATTAAATTATTTTGACTTTCCTTTAATTCTAATAGCTTAACTGCTGCACTGTCAATTCAAATCCACGACTGCCTTGATATTCATATATAAATAGATTTTGAAGCAAGCAGCTTTCACCAATTTCACTCTATCAAGGTACTAGGAGTTTGAAATGTTCGCCATGTGAAAAATTTTGAGTGTTTAATTGGTAGTAAATATTTCATAAGATCAGCTTACTCGGTACATTTGTTAGTGGTACTTACACCATTATAATACTGACATTTTGGTTTATTTCAGATGGACAGAAATAGCAAGACTACAACAAAGTAAAAAGTCATTAGAAATTGATACCTCAAAATGTTCTGCTCAATACCAACTGGTAAATATCACACGCACACATGTGTATACACAGTACACAGAGAGAGAGAGTGAGAGAGACACGCACATACAAAGAAAGAGGAAGGGAGACACACACACATGCAGAGTACACAAGTATATATGTTTTTTCTAGTCCACACAGAATAAACCAAGCCTGGTTTATTTGCATATATATGTACAAGCCTCCATCATTCAATTTGTGAAACACATACATACAGGCATGCAGAGGAAGACAGTTGAAATGTCAAAACATATATCAATCATTGAAATACTACTCCTCATATACATATACTTAAGTTGTCTGAAAAAGCTTTAAGTTTTCCATAGCTATAATAATAGTAAATACAATTTTATATTTAACAGGAAGATACAGATACAGCGAAGTATGTCAGGAGGATGGGGATACTACAACAAAAATTCTACAAGTCTAATAAAGGAACACCAAGGTAAGATGGCCGACATCAATCATTATTGTCTTGTCTTAACCTGATTGAAGTATTGAATGCTTTAACTGAGCACTGTGAGATTGATTACAAAGATATATGTTTTTTCACTTTCACCTTAAGTTTTTTTGTTTTTGCTTGTTTAGTTTGAGATTCCCCAGGACCTGCATGAATGGTCTGTGGGAGACATCCTGATTTGTGATGTTTATAGCATACAAATGTTGATTTGATCCTATCGTCATGTTTGACCTTGACATTGTCATTAAATATCCTGATCAGTCTTGACATTGTCCACAAAACTCCCGATCAACCTTGACATTGTCTACAATACTCCTGATCCACCTTGACATTGTCCACAAAACTCCTGATAGACCTTGACATTTTCTACAAAACTCCTGTTTGACCTTGACATTTTCTAAAAAAAAACTTCTTATCAACTTCGAAATTGTCCACAAAACTCCTGGTCAATCTTGACATTGTCCACAAAACTCCTGATTGACCTTTACATTGTTATTAAATCCTAGACAACCTTGACATTGCCCAAAAACTGATTGACTTTTACACTCTGCCAATGTGCCCTGAGACTGTAGAGGGGACACTTAAATATATTTAAAAATCTTTTCCAGTGAACGATGCAATTAATGGAGTTTAGTTTATTTAGGAGTTTCATCTTTGGGTTAAGTAGTATTTACTGTGTTCTCTACATAGATAGGCCCTTGAATTTGTCTTAAGCACTATTATTGATATTGGACATGTTATCAGGTGAGCTATGAGCCCCATGGGCATATTTTTGAGAATTTTGTCAACTTAAATGTATCCTGGTATTATGTTTAAATCTAAAGTAGTGGGTACATATTCAAAATATGTAGGCCTACAACTTTTTACTGGTAAAATTAATAGTGTGTTAACCAGAGACAATGTGTGTGTGTGTGTGTGTGTGTGTATGTACAATATGCCTGAAGCATGATTTATGTTTACAGCAACAGTATAGTAGATTTGAATGAGTTCACAGACACAGAAAACAATGCTATTCCGTAAGCATAATTCATACCAAAAATATTGTGAAATCATCAAAATTTATGGTATTCCAATTTTCGTTAACAAATGGAGCCACCATTTTATAAATTTTATTCATGGGGAAACTGATAACTTAAAATACATCGGGATTCATACATTTGGAATGGCCAACGTGCAAGTGGAGGCAGGAAAAATAATAATAAAAATAAAATATTGTCTAAGTTATCAATGGTATTGGAGAGAAATTATACAAAACTTATCAGAGTTTTGCTTTGTTTTAGCTGCTCAAATAATTACAAGAAATCATTTATCCAAAGTTTACGAAAATTGAAAGCCATAAATTAGAATGTTTTTACAGTTTGTAGAGAATGTCTTGACCAGCTTTTTATAAGATATTTAACTTGCATGGAAATCCTTTATATATACTAGTATATATCGTATATTGAGTCCTAGTTCAACTAACAAATCTTTTTATCATTTTATAATGTTTAAATTTAACAAAAAAAAAAAATATTGTTTTGGGATTATTTGAGAAATTTGATGATTTTTTTAATATTTGAGATGAATTTTTTATTTTTATTTTTTAATTTATTTATTTATTTTTATTTTTTGAAAACAAATGAGTAAAATGTAGTACCATAACAACAGGTTTTTGTTGTTGTGTTTAAATTGTTTGATTAACGGAATAATTTATCAATATTTTACTGATTTGTTTTGTGATGGAATTGTCACAATAACTATTTTTATAACTGCAGTAATTTTTTTGTATTTAAAACTTTAAATATATGATCATATATATTTTTGTTTGGGAAGTGATTTTCTACATAGAGTATTTGTGGCTTTTTATGGTGGTCACCAATCTTTTTCTGTCTTTAGAAATGACCAAAGTCTTCAAACATCCTAAAAACAATAATTATGGTATCTTTTCTGTATATTCATATATATATATTTATTCTTTCTATTGTCTGGGTGAACCACAGTCTAGTTTCTATCTACCATTAATACATTACTCAATCTGAATTACTCATTGGTTTATGGGTATTACCGTAGTCTTGTAACCAAGGTAACAGATTCAATTTTGTAGTTCACTTTATATATACACCCATGTTAAAAGGGTTGTTTATTTATAGAGATGGTTGTTGAAGTTAATTCTTCTGCAGTAAACATATATTTATTATAATTTGAAGTTTGCCAACTTTGACTTGGATTTGAAGACCGTTGCACATATAATATGGAGGTCACTAACAGCTGCTGAGCCTGTATAAGAATTTTTACCAAGTGTAATACAGTTAAACCTTGATACATTGCCACTATTTGTTCAGTCAAATTTTGTGGCAGAATAAAGGGGGTTTGCAATAAATACAGGGAGACTGATAAGAAAAAACATAGACAAAATGGATATTTAAAATAATGTGTACATCCATGTAAATAAGCAATGTGGCTAGGTTATTAAGGGTTATTATAAAGAGGTTTTGCTGTACATGTAAATAAGCAATGTGGCTAGGTTATTAAGGGTTATTATAAAGAGGTTTTGCTGTACATGTAAATAAGCCATGTGGCTAGGTTATTAAGGGTTATTATAAAGAGGTTTTGCTGTACATGTAAATAAGCCATGTGGCTAGGTTATTAAGGGTTATTATAAAGAGGTTTTGCTGTACATGTATAATGCCGTCACCTTGTTAAATCATCCTACTAGTGTCTGATTTGAAACAGTCAGGTTAAATTTGTCTTATGAGCTATAAATAATCTATACATATATCAGCATAACTTAATATCTATCTCTATGTATAACATCTATATGTATTTATCTTTCATATAATGGGAGTTATTTACCCAGCAAGGGTCTACCACAATTGTTCAATTTTCATTAGTTAATCTTTGATTAATGATGACCTGTTTCTTGTGCACTCACAATTTTTTTTTTTAAATTTCTGTTGAAAAGATGATTGATGAATAGAATTTTATCAAACTGAAGTGCATTATTTAAAACTATTGATTGAATAATGATATGTTGAATTTGTGGTTGATGATCAATCATTGCCAAACTGGGCTTGGTTATTGTTATCTTTTGTAACCATCAGTTTGTTGTCAAACTATCAGTGTCTACAAATATAGAATTATGTATTTGTGAACACCTACTTATCAGATAGTTAACACCTACCTGTCGGATACCTTGTAAAATGAATTACACATGCATCACTTTGAGAAATGGTCTTGATTAATGAAATTTTAAACAAAATTGCCTGTTGCAAATGTACAAGATCTAATAACATGTATATGCCAGAATGAATCAAAAGCTTTTGACACAATATCATTATTCTATAAGGCATTGTAAAGAAAAAAATGTTTTGGTGTTTTTTGTTCCAATTAAGGTTTTTCACTTATACTGAGACTGCTTTTTTCACCTTCCAGACTGAAAAATTCCCTAAAGTAACCATCAAAGTATGTTAGCGGAATATTAATTTCTTATCCCACACTGCACATGCACAAGTTCACAGAAAATGCACTGAATCCACATTATGCTGCCCAGACTTAGCAAGTCATAACCGGTATTAGTAATTTTGATTTTCTGAAGATTGTGATAATTAAATTACAGAAAAGCTCATCAGGCACTTTCAGTACTTTGAGTCCTTTGATTAACTTTAACTACATGTACATTTATATTGTAGAGACATACAGCAGAGTGTTATACCACAGAGAGACAGTACAGATCAGTTGGTAAGTCTTCTCGGCTTTGATTTGTAAAATTTAAGTACATTTGTGTTAGTTTATGATATATAGAAAGTTAGCATGTTACAATGATTAAGGCAAGAGAAAGAAGTAAATTTTAATAAAATTTTCCATACAATATAAAAATATATTTTTCAATTTTATTTTAATTTTAAATGACACATACATTACTGTGAGATCACTGATTCTACAGATCTTTTAGTATATAAATTACTAATGCTTTATGTACTGAATTTTGTATCAGATATTGTGTCATAGGTAAAAACAAATTACAGTGTGCTGAATACTTCATTTGTTTACCAGACATGAGATGGGGGTGGGGGTATATACTTTGTATATTTTTTTAAGTTGTTATATTACATTTCCTGTTATATTTCTTTTTTCAGACGCAGTCACAAACATCATTAACGTATTCACAACATTCCCAGCAATCACAGCAGTCACATGATCAGCGGTATGAACATGGTAAATATATTCACTTAAAACTCCATCAATTGTGTCAAACCAAATATTTCTTAATGGAAGTCAGTTAATTACCATTTTACACTTTATAGCTACATTCATTAACATTTCTTCAAAATTATTAACATCCAAGGATGTCGGGAACAGCGGCAGAGTGGTATGAAGTGTGTGCTTAAGGATTTCAGTTCTTCTCACCCCTTAGATTTGAGTCCTACTCGGGAACAGAATATCCTGGTATGAGAAAGTTTGTCAGTTTCCTTGTTGATGGTTTTCTCTGGACACTTCGGTGTTCTCCACCATCCATGAACTGACCATTTCAGAATAAGTAAAAGAATCTTGACTGAGGCATAAAACTCCATTAATCCACTGTAATCTTAGGATGTCAGATAGTAGAGTTGCCACATTAAAGTTTTAAGATATACAACTTTACATTTAACACCAGATAACTTCATATTTCTAATTTGGAATGATTGTGAAATCTGATGACTTTTTCATTAAGTCACTATTTAATTACAATCTTTAATAAACTGTAAACATATTATTTTATTGTTAGATTTATCCCAGTCTCAGTCAACGACATCAACTGAGGATTACTTCAGACAATCACAACAGAGTCTAGAAAACAGCAATCATGATCTGTATCAACCACAATATATTGATGGTGGGCAAGCTGTCAATGGAGGGATTTACAGTAACATCCCACAGCAACCATTACAAGCTCCTGAACAACAACAACAACAACAAATGGATCCATCTTATGCTAATAGACTGGCCCTGTTACCTGCATACAGACCGAGTCCAAGTTATGATGAGGTAATGAGAAGGAGGGCTAACAGTATGCAGCAAGATAATTCTCAGACTTTATCTCACACCCAGATCTACACCCAGCCTGTCGATGGTATAACCTACAGCCAGCCTGAAATACGACATGATGTCAGTCAGTATACAGGCCAGGACAATCAGTTCATGATAAGTGCTCCAGTTGATGATAGTACTCTGTATGCTAATGTTTTCCAAGATGAGAAAAATAACTATATACAATATAGTAGACAAAGTGAACGTTCAGGAAACCTAGTGATACAGCCTACTTATAGCTCACCTGATCTTCCATCACAGGGACTTCCACAACAGTATAACTCAGAAAACATTTTACATGAACCGTTACCATATCAGTATAAACCACCCCCTCCATATCCCAGTGGTAGTAATAGTACTCCAGATCTGGCTGTAGATATAGACAAAAGTAATCCTGGTACAGGAAGTCCCGATCTTGTTTCTCGTAAAACTTTAGGGTTGTCTGCCCTTGAAATGCAATCTCAGTTAGATAAAAGTGTTGAAGACTTATCTCATGTTCAGGATGTTGGTATCATAGCCGACATCACAAATTCAACGACAGAAATTCCGACGCCAGAGATATCTATACAGCAGCCAGATCAGGATGATGGTTCTAGTGATAATTCTAATGTGACCTTTCATGTGAAGGATACGGACAGTGAAGTAGAGGACGGAGCTGATAAAACACCACAACGACAAGGTAGTAAATCAGCCATTCAGATCAAATATGTGACACCTTCTAAAGCTCCTCCCCCTTCTGCTTCAAAGGAAGTGATAACCAGACGTGAAAGCTTCAGAAGGTTAATGATAGCTAGATCTGGTCAGAAACCACAGAGCAGAGTGTTGTCTGAGGAAAGTGGTACAGCTTCAGCACAGGGTGATAAACTGCAACGTTCAGATATCTTAAGAACTAGTAGTAGGGCTGGTAAACTGAAACGTTCAGATGTCTTGCGGACTAGTAGTATTAAAGAAGTTGAAAAATCTCCAGAAAAAGACTTAAATGAAAATGTTAAAAATGAACAAGTTGAGTTAACTGACTCTGATCAAACTATTGAAGAGCATGCTGCTGCTCTCAGAGATTTAGAAAAGTTTAGCAATTTAAATATAGTGCCACCTGTTGGTAATTATGTGAAGCAGGATGAGATAACTGATGTAGTAGATCATTCCTCAGAGAATGAAGAAGAGGAAATGTATAGTGATTCTGATTCTGAAAAGGTAAGTTCATTGTTTTTATTTTGTAAAATTAGATGCATCTGATGTACTGGTATTTGTCTTATTATGTGACTCCATTAGCTTGCCTGTATTAAAATACCTAAGTATAGCTTTGTTTCATACATCTATTGTAAGGAATCCTCTGGTCACGCATTCACAGATCACCTTGCCAGTTCCAATATTGATTGAATGTCAGAGTTAATGTCCATTGTGAACAGATTTTATAGAACATTTGTAAATGTTCTCTACTTCTTTGTTGGCAGCTGTGTTTTACTTAACAAATTTGAAGGATGACAATTGAGTTCAAAGATTGACTGATATTTATGATAATCAAGAGAATAAATAAATCATTGATGCTTTACTTTAATTTATAGTGACATTAAAGACTTACTTTGAGGTATTTATTGTAAAAGTAATTTATTTTTAACTAAATTTTAGTAATTGATTATACGTGTATTTTCTACAGAATGGAACAGTTAGATTTAAGATGGGTCCTCTGAAGATCGCTGCAATGAATGGTTTGACAATGTCAAGGCCAATGGCACTGGCTTTAATGAATGATGAAAGTCGAGCACCAAAAGATGAGAGAGTAAGTCATTATTTAGCTCATGTGACTTGGATGTTTTTTTCACCTGGTCCAGTAGCTCATCCTCAATACCTTTCTGTAGAAACCATTCATTTTAATAATCGTAAGTAGTTTTAAACTGTTCTGCAACCTAAAACATTAAACAAACAAGGTTTTCATGAGAATTAAAATCTGCAATGAAAAGAACATATTACGAGTTTAAGTACTATTTGGGATTCCTCAAAAAATTAAGCTTAGAATAGGTTTTATTTCTCGGGACAATTATGCTAATAATTATAATACTATAATACTATTACAGAGGAGGTTACTTGAGAACAAACTATCAGAAAATCTTGTGTTTAAAGAATTTGAAGAAATTCCTAAGAAAGTTCCTAGTATGGAATGTCAAGTTGCCAAACTTCCAGAAAATGAAAGTAGAAATAGATTCCGGGATGTCCTGCCTTATGATGCTACAAGAGTTAAACTTAGCTCAAGGAAAGATAACTCATCAGGATACATCAACGCATCTCATGTCAAGGTAATATAACTTTTGTCAATCCATTCATCAGTTGCCAATCTGATTAGAAGTGTAAAAGAAATAAGCACCAAAGTGATCTAATGATTATACTTTGGTAAATGCTTATGCGGCATATTCAAACAATTTTATTGTGGACGCTTATCACGTTTATCACTTATCAACAGATACTACTGGTATAGGTTGTTCATAATCTGATATCAGTGGAAACAGCTCTGCTTTCATTTCCTAAACCTCCTATAGAATATGATCATCTGTTGATGGATAATGGATCTATTTTGTTTGCAGCAATTGATGTTATAGTCATGCTATTCAACCGTTGACAATATCCTTTATTTTAGTTAGTATATCTTTTACAAATTGCTGAAGAGTTTACCCCTGTATGTCAAATGTGCATCACAGATGTCATAAATTAACAAAACAATACTTTTCCTTGTAGTTATCAGTAGGAGAGAGAATCTGGTGGTATATAGCCACACAAGCTCCACTAGAAAACACAGTGACAGATTTCTGGCAGATGATCTGGGAACAAGAAGTAGATGTCATTGGAATGTTAACAGCTTTTGCAGTAAGTTCTTTTTCCAATTATGCATTTATGTGGCCACCAGACCAAACTAGACCCTACCCCCACCCCTGGGCTGACCATACTTTGCTCACTTTGTTGAACATGCTGATACTCCTAGGCAGAGTTACTTCCTGTCCATCACTATCCTGATATTTCTTTCTAGTTATTCAACAAAACCACAAGTTAATACATGTTGATGTCAAATTTCTGTTTACATCCAAAATTATATTCTACTCTTTTTTCTGCAGTTTTGAAACTCTGTCTTAGACATATTAGAATATGGGATACAGTTAATAGAAATCCAACACGATCAGTCTGATATGTTATATGAACTAAGTCATATTGATATTAAACCAATGGCAAATGTTTCAAGGCCATACATGTATGTTGATGGAATGCACATAAGTGTCATGTTTGTGATGTCATTAGTCATTGAATATTGAGGGCAATAATATCATTTTGGTGGAATTAGTTGTGACACAAATTTGAACTCAAAATTAATCCTTAATTACAATTTTCATTTTCGTAGAATTTTGAGGGCCTTATAATATAAACTCTTTCTTTATTTACTTACAGGAAATGGGTAAAATGAAATGTTTCACCTACTGGCCACAGGAAATAGGTCCAGCACATACCATGATATTTGGTGATGTAAGTTAATTTTGATAAGTATAATGAAGTTTCATGTGTCCGTCATGAATGTTGTTTCATCATCAAATCCATAACCAAATGTAAACAAAGACATCTCCAGATATAAATACTTTAGCTAAAGTTTAAGCTTTTACTTCTATTCTGCATTAATGCAAAATGCTGTCATATGTTAAATTTGAACCAGTAATTTCTCTCTGTTAGCTTCAAAATCACTATATGTCTCTATCTGTGGGCTATATAAGTTATATGGACTCTTCCAGTTTATAGAAGCTCTGCCACATTGTTGCTGACAGACTTTACACTATATCATTATTGCACGTGATAAACAGCATAATTTTTCAATCATTGACCATTAAGTTCAAGATAACAGTCACGCCGGTTAACAAATTAATATTGTCTAGTAAGACAGGATCCCGAGGATTTGGAATCAAATGGGAAAATATTTTTGTTAATTAACTTTATTATGTCATTTACAATGTTAAAGTTGAAAGTTAAATAAATAAAAATAAATAAATAATAATAAAAAAAACTTCAAAATCACTAGGGATTTCATGTTATCTAGAACTTATTCATGTCAGAATAACATTCCTTTTATGATCATGTTTCAATATGTTTTTGTTTTATATACAGTGTCATGTGAATGCAGTTTATAATTACATTGGTACTGTACTATCCTTGAAACAATGTGTTAGTTATAGATTTATACTTTTACAGTGATGACTGTTGAGTATATATAATAAAATTTTGTGGTTTTATTTACCCGCACATACAGTTAAGAAAAATAAGATAATAGATTATTAAAAATCTCACAAAACTTAGCTTTTAGATTTTTAGAAAATGATTTACAACATCTTGCTAGATCTACCTATCTTATATAATTTTGTTTTTTGTTTTGTTTATTTTTTTTCAGTTTCAAATAACCCTCATGTTCTGTAATGATTCCTTGTGTTACATAACAAACAGAATCTCAGTAGTTCATCTTCCTAGTAAAAAAGAACGACAAGTTTGGCATTTACAGTACACTGATTGGCCAGATCATGGTTGTCCTGACGATATGTATGGCTTTTTAGGTATGTGTTTAGTGAAGAGTTATGACCCTTTCAATTGAACCTACTGATTGCTAGCATGTAAAACAGTTCTACAGGGTTCACAAAGACCTTGATAATCATTGAATTCACAATTTGTCTGAAAAAATCCTGGACAGCCGAATGTCTTTAAAAAATACTTCTTACTTATTTAGCTATCACAAAAATGTAGATTTTCTACCATATATTCATTTACAATCAGCAAAGGAAAAACTATTTCAGTGCCAGATTCATATTTTCACAAATGATACTGTAACGGCGTCAGGGTGAATGCCATGGTACTGTAACGGCATCAGGGTGAACGCCATTATAATGTAACAGTGTTAGGGTGGATGTAATGATATGTCAGTGTCATTGCATTTCGATAAATACTTTTATAATCCTGTTTTATGCACATATTTTCTGCATGTGCAGATAATATAACTTGTATACTTTGCCGGTATTGATATTTGGTAAAGTCATTAAAACGGCAAACTTTCTCAACAAATGTCATGCGGTCTTTGTATATTGAGGATCGTCTGTGCTTAAATTTAATAGTTAAAGATTATGCATCGTAATGATATAATGCACGGGAAATAACCAACGTCTGTGCTTTTTAATAATATAATTATTAAATTGAAATATTTACATACATTTAAGTAATTGCTGTATGTTGTAATCGCCGTGCGGTCTTTCTGCTTGTAATGGCCGCCATTTTTGTAGTTGACCCGACGTTCCTGACCTTTGAACCCGGTCAGAGGTTATGCAGTCTAAAAGGGCTGTAGGGATTGGTTAGGGGCCGCGGTCATTTTGCGGGCTTGCTTTGGCCGTTATAAAAGGGGTCAGAACCGCGCGGGTCGGGGAGTTGCTTTCCGTCTGTGCACCAGATCGGCCAGGTCATTATTGACTGTTAAAGATCCATTTGCCAGATTCCTACTGTACTTTCGTTTTCACGATACCAGTGTCAGCGATAACATATCAGCTAAGGTACTTACAGTAACTTTGATTAACCTGATACCGTTTTTTTTCAATAGCAATTTTTGTGCATTCTTGTCCGTCACCAGGCAAGAATATTCATCCATAGTTCAAGCTCCCATTGAACTTGAATCTCTTTTATTAGTCCGTCACGTTAGGCATGTTCTAACGTTCAATCGTTAGTTATTTTTAGACTCAGTAGGGAAATCCATCATTAAGGTCATTCCGGGGTTATTTTTGATAGGTTTCGTCCGTTTCGGGTAATTTTTGGATAGGGTACGTTTCGTCTAGTGTGTGTTTGTAAACATGGTGATGAGTGCAACTGTACCGGTATATAGCGTATGAGGCGTGAGGAATAATATTGTGCAATTGTGGCATTTGTTAATTATACAAATACAATATATATTATTTGTTAAATAAATTTATTGTTTAAAGTTTTTCTACTTGTTCAAGTTATAGTTTGTTATATAGTTGAAAGGTTGTAGTGGATAACCTGACCACTCAGTTAATTATCTCGAGCTGATACCAGCTAAGCTGAAAGTTTGTCTTGTTATTTGATCCAGTGATATGAGATTGTTTGTTAGTCACCATAACAAATGAATTTGTTAGTCACCATAACAAATTGCTTGCTTTGTTAGATTTCATTTGTAGCTACCATACATTTGAACATTCCAAGTCGTGCATACATACATAGCTCGAGTGGCCAGGTTTGAATTCTACTTGCATACCCCTTGTTGTTAGTTGAGGTGATTATCTTGATAGTACTTGAGCTACGCTCAGGGTTTTCTCAGTTATATTTCATAACAGTTCCTTTGCGGGGTCTGACTAGGTCAGTCAGCCTGTCTGAAGTGGTTCGATCCTAGTCTCGTTATTGAATCAGTATACTTTAAGCTATATTGGCTTGCGAACTCACAGGTTAAGTGGTTTTCCTCGCATATGTGAGGTGGTGGCAGCATACCTTCGATTATAAGTTTATTTTCACTTAACCCACTCTGAAGATTTGCTTCGGTTCACGTTTTCTCTTCCCTGGTGTGAGAGTTTAGTTCTCCTATAAGCAAGAATAAGCTAGCAGCGGTCTACAAGGAAATTGAGAACCTCCACCAGTTTCTGACTCGTACACTCTAGAAGTCATTTGGAAAGGTTTCGAGTCGCTTACTGCGCCCTAGACGGAGCACGGGGGAGAGAGCCGCCACAATACCTATACAAACAAGAGTTGCCTCTCTTAACTTGAACCTTAGTTATAAGATGAATTTAATAAACCCATTCAAAGCTAAATAAGAATTAGTTGAATTGATTGACTTAATAATGGTAAAATATCCAACTTCAACAGTGGCAGCCTGTGGTATATTATCATTGGTACTTCAGTCTTTAGACAATGCTTTAAAACTTAGGTTTGGTTTTCAATATATTCTAGAAATTGTTTCATAAATAAAAATGTTTCAGTAATTATAAAAAAGGTATTTATAATTAATAGGTTTTCTTGATGAGGTAGAATCTGTACAGCGATTGGCTGAAAGTGAAGAGGGTAGTGGTAAAAAATCTCCAATAGTAATTCATTGTAGTGCTGGAGTTGGCAGAACAGGAGTTGTGATACTAACTCAAGTCATGAAATGGTGTCTTGAACATAATCACGTAAGTCTACATCAGCTTACCTCAAAGATAAATGCACTTTTGTGTATACAATGTTTTATGGTAACCAACTAGATGAATATCAACAACAATACAGGAAATGGATGGATGGTAAAATTCTTGTATCACATAATATGATTCTTGTTCATCAAGCAATTTTGAGATTCTATGATATTTCAATATTTATTTAACATGTTTGACACAATCAGAACTTATCCCTGGTGAAATAATTAATCTTGTCAGTAATGACAATGCCTGCATGCTTCTTACTGTCTTTAATGTTATGACAGTGAATATGACAATAATTTCCCTGTTATCTTTTAAATGAGAAAAATATGAATTCTAAAGAAAAACCAGATGTTATTAATTGATAACCTAATATAAAACAGTCATTTTCCTTTTGAAAAACATTAATTTATTCCCAATTACACATAAGAGTACCTTAAGCCTTGGAATTAAAATATTAAAAAGCTTAATTGAGTTTTGAATCTTGGAACATATCATCCATCTCTATGATATTTAACATATACAGTCTTTTTTGTGTTCATCATATACAACCACTTTTGTTTTTGTTTCCCAGAGCTATGCTTACAGGCTTTGTTATAATATACTTAAACATCTTATATTTTATTACAGGACATAGATTTACCCAGGGCATTAGGTGCAATACGTCAACAACGGATGTTTTTGGTGCAAACACTCGGACAGTATAACTTCATCCATAAAACACTCATACAGTATTTAAAGAATACAAGACTTATATAAAAAACATGGACAACAAAATCCAGGCATAAAAACGGACAGTATTGCAGTGACTAGTCACTAGTACCAACAAAAATCCAGACATTGTTTGTCAAATACTACTAATATAGGATGAGCTACAGTATTGCAGTGACAAGTTGGTCGGCAAAATCTAGGTTTCATTGTGTGTGAGATGCTGTTGATATAGAGTCAGAGACAGTGTTACAATTACTAGTTACCAAAGAAGATCATCCAAATGGAAACTATTCACATAAAAAGATCCCTACCAGTTTTGGTAAAATACCAAATACACAATGTACCTAGGAGAAATGTAATAGGAGAACCTTTTTGCTCTGTTATCTCTTGACATCTGTTACTATTCATCAGGTAACCTTGAGTGTTTCATTTGTATTTAAACCTCAGCCACGGTATTTTGATTCATGACCTGTTGCCAGTACATTGATAATTTTTAACCTAAGTGCTTATACAGTGCTCAACTTATTATTATCAACACATGAAAAAGCTAAACATTATGAGCGAAGTGTTAGTACATGATGTTATGAGATAGAAAGACATTTGGACACAATTTTGTGCCATTACCAGCAGTGCAATCATATTTTGTGTAAGAATTAATGTAAAATTGTTTATGTCTTCCCCTGCCATCAAATGGATTTTAGCCTGTAGATTTATCCTTGTTTTGATAATTTTACCCCCCCTACCCCTCCCCTAACCTCACCTCCCCTATCCCTCCTCAGGTATGCTTTAAGCGGCGTTTGTACATGTGTCATATTAGTAGCTAGCTATTATCTTAATTAAGCTGATAAACACAGTTATAGTCCTTTATATGATATGCATATACATCCAAATGTAATACATGTAAAAGTTTCAGAAGGGGCTATAGGCTTGTAGACGCAAAGCTTGTCACAAATTCAGAAAATGTGTATGTTGTATTGAAAAATGAAGTTTTCTGTTGAAGTCATACTTTTTAATAATTGAAGAAAATCAATTTTTATATTTTATAAAATGAGTTCAAATTATTACATGTATAATATTTTATATTGTGGTATATCACATTTTACCCATTTAATTTTAACACATTAGATCTGTAACATTTTAAAAATATTTCATTCAATGGTTTGTAGGTTAACATCTGTCAAATTATTGCAGTTTTAACATGTTGTTAATGGTTAAGCCATTAAAAAAAATTGGTATTATGTATTGTCAACATGGTTAGTTGTTTTAGTTAAAAAATAATTTTAAATTAAATCACATGTTTATCATTATCTTAATCAACAGTTTACATTAAAAATGCATTCATTTCACAACATGTTTTCTTCACAAGGAATATTTCTATATAAATGCATAACCGGTATTTTTCAAAATTTTATGAGGGTTTTTAGTATTTGTGTACTGTTTGGTAAAACCATGTAATGTCTTTTCTATAAAATTTTTAATACATTTTTATTTAAAATTTATTTGTAACTGAATTTGTAGTGTTTTTTGACCTTGTTATGCTGCTTAAAGTACTGTTTTGTATGATACTGAATTCTGTAGTATTATTTGGTACGGGATTGAGTGCAGTATTATTGATTGTGTAAATCACCATGGTTACATTAACATAATCATGATTTCATGATATTAGAAATATTAACATTTTACCTTTATTTATTTAACCATAATCATTGTACTTTCACTATATTTTCCCTGTAACCATATAGCATGCTAATGTAATCCTTGAATTATTCAGTTGTTGTGAGTTGAATGGAGTGATGGTGTTTTATGTCACAGTCGAGATTCTTTCACTTTATCGAGGTGGTCAGTTTTTGGATGGTGGAGGAAACTTGAATATCCATTCAAAAACACCAACCTTCAGCAAGTCATTTTATAGGGTGTTTCACTCTAGGATTGGCTGGGGTGGGATTGAAACCTAGGTGGTAAGATGTGCTCTGATCCATTATCTGACACCTTTGACCATTCAGCCTCTGTGGTCAGTATTGTGAATAATTCTGGCAAAACTTTTTTAGTTTTTAAGGTAGTTCCATACTTTACAAATCGCCTGAAAACACATATTGAAATTTTGATATGTTGTACATGGACATAAACCATTCAACATGCCAAAATTTTAGGGCAGGTATTCGACTTGCTTAAGAAGTTCTGTAGCGCCACCTGGTGGCCATTTTGACGACATAAATGATCAAAGTATAACTATGTTATCAACAATTAAGCTTTAATAATTTTTTGTCATGCTTAGAGACCAAAAGTCTCTTGCATCTAAATTAACCATTGTGTCATGAAGATTATTTGCAAAAAATTATTCTACTGAAAGATAGCACAACAGCGTTCCCGCATAATTCTGTAGGCGCGAAGACCATACATTCGTGAGTCAAATAAAAAGACGTCAAATCTGACATTTCGACCGTACGCATAAAACGACGACGTCACCATGGTATGGAACTACCTTAAAGCCAAAAAGTACTTCATGCTTCCATTGTGTGTCATTTAATGTCATAATTGTCATTTATACCATTTTGATATATTTTTATTATTCATGGCATTTTGTTTCATAACATTATGCTTCCATAAAATCTTGTAATGAGTATTTTTTAATTTTCTCTTCTAAATTGATTTCCAAATTTTGTAACATATAAAAATACATCTAATTTTATTAAATGTAGATCTTCAAATTTTATTAGAACACCTAAAAGTCCGAACAAAAATTATCTGCCCACTCCATGAATATTAAAATCCCATAATTTTTCAATATGGCCAGTAAGTTTCATCATTTGACCAGAATTAATTTATGATTTCTGTGTATAAAAATAACAATGATTAGAAATTGCCTCAAATGGCATCACTAAACATTTGATCATATGACATAACTAACAGCAATATCTACTCTGAAAGAAATTTTCTGGAACAGTATTGGGTCTTCGTGCAAAATTAAATGTTTCAAACAAAACTCATGCCTGCTGTAGCATAGTCACAAAATGACTTGATGAAATACCAGGTTGATGTAGTTGAATATTCTAAAAGAAAATTTGGTAACCATGGTAACCAGTCAGGTTGTAAAGTTAACAAGATTAATGTGTTGTAGGAAAACCATATACGGTACATAATATTATGTATTCTCTGTAAAAGAAAACATTGTAGACATTTTATAGTCAAAATTTATATTTTTTAAATTTGTTTAAACATTTCAGATTTTCTGGAAATTAAAGATTTAATTTTCCAACATTTCAACATATTACAAAAGTTACCAATTATATTTTGATTTTTTATTAACATCCATTTTATCACATTAGATACTTTTAACAATACAGACAGGTTGTGAACATGTATTTATCTTTTAATTGTGTTATTATTAAAATTTTATCTTGTTTTTGATGGAAATTATTGCTTTTGCTACTTTAAAGTGCTTTTTAGTGTAGAGTAAGAATAAATACAATTTTTGGGCTGTGAGTGTCATTGAAGATAAAAAAGATGTTTTTTGGGCTGTGAGTGTCTTGAGATATTGAAATTATCTAGTCATAACTTTATTGTTCATTATTTTCTGTGGATTTTAGTGTTTTTATTTGGTATAGAATTAGTAGAACATCTCAGTAATGGTATTTAGTTAGGGTTACATCTCATCTATCTTTTTTTATAACCAAAATGCTAAGACAAAAAGGCAAGGATATGAAGAAAATGAGAGAAAAAGTGATGTCATGAAGTTGTTGAGGAGCAAAGAATTAAAATAACTGTGATGGCAGGGGAGTTTAGCTTCTTGTCATTATTCCATATCAATTTTGTGTTTTCGAAAGGAAACATTTATTTTCTTCACATGTTTGCACCTCTGCATATATAGGTTAAAGGAAAGAAGTATTGAATTGATCCTAATCAGTTACCATAGTAACCACACATCACTTCATGGTCTGATTTTATCTTAGAAAAGTGTTATTTGTTCAATTGTAATTTTTCAGTGTCTTAAATTTTTTAAAACATGTGAATCAATAGCCATTATTTCCATTGTTATTATAATTACTGACAAATTGTATATATATGTTATTAATTAAGTCTTTGAATAAATAAAGACCAAAAAACACTTAATATATAGACTGATATTTAACCAGTCTTCTGGTATGTGGATTTTAAGAGGAATGGACTCAAAAGTGTCTTGGTACATGCTAAAGACACCTCTGTAGCCGCTACAGAGGACACGTACAACTAAGAAGCGATTGAAAAGACTGAGCAAAGTAAGTAAGTAACACCTAAGTGAAGATCTTTTACATGCATTCAGCTCAAGGATGATGGAGGAAACCAGAGGTGCTCATAGAAATGACCTTCAGCAAGCAAACTGACAAAGTTTTCGTACTAGGATTTTTCCTGAGTGAGAGTCAAACTTAAGCAGTGAGAGGCACTGTGATCTGTAATTTTATGCTTTAGACCACTTGACTACCGAAGCTTTGTTAAGAAAAGATCTGATATCAGGTTTATCTATGAGTTTAAAGTGGTGATATTTATGACAAGTTTGACTTGAATGAATTTTGGATTGTTGACGTGATTAATACCCCTTAACGTTTGTGCGGAACATTTTGGGAAATTTTAACATCACCAATTCCCAGAATAACATAATTTTTATGGAAAATGTCATCTTTTGTGATTCCATATCCATTGGAAATAAGTGTTCCTCACAAATATTAGAGGGTATCATGTGGTACAGCGGCGGACCCCATTGCATTGGAGTAGCATTATCATGTTTAACACCCTTTCAAGAGTATTTCTTTTAAAGTAAGGCAGTTCTGGGATGGTAGAGGAAGCCAGAGTACTTGGAGAAAACCATTAACCTATGGCAAGCAAACTGACAAACTTGTTCACTTTACAAGATCTGCACAAATGGAATTTGATCCTATGTAATGACATGTACTGTGATCTGTAGCCACACACTTTAGACCACTTGGCCATTGCAACAACAATGCAAAAACTGTAAAAGTAACCAAACCAGCAAGATCTTAATTTGGAAAATTGTAAAAGTAACCAAACCAGCAAGATATTAATTTGGAAAACTGTAAAAGTAACCAAATCAGCAAGATCTTAAGTTAGAAAACTTGAGTTTCATGTAACTTCAGCGATAATTGATGTTTTGATAAAAGTGAAATATTTTAAGAATGAATTGCTAACTCTGTTATAATCTATAAATTCAAAAAATACATAAACCATCTGTCATTCAGATTATTAGGTAGTTAAGCTTGGATCTTACATGGAATGGAATCAGACAGATTTTATATCATTTCCAAGCACTCTATTATCTGTAATAATATAATGGGTTTCAGATGTCAACTGTGTGTTAAAAATAACAAAACCAATGTTTTTAAGCACAATAAATATTTTATTTCATTTGTAAATATATATCATATGAAATAAATAATTCTTATAAATAAATACTTTTACATTACTGTAGTGTGATTATGACACAATTTGTGTGATTAAACACAAACAATGTTACAATCTCTGAGAGATTTTTCATACACAATGTCCCAGTCTCTAAGAGATTTAACAAACAATGTTACAATCTTCGAGAGACAATGTTATGAGAAATGGATGATATGATAAAACTAGGGTAAAGTTTTAGAATATCCAGATAGAAATGATGAAACACCACATGTTGAGTTTACATGTAAAGAAGTAAAAACAATCATGATCAAATCATAGAGAAAATACAATGAAACATCCATGATCATATTTCAAAAACAAAAGATACAAGAGGCTCCCAGGAGCCTGAATCGCTCACCTGGTTCATAAATGTCACTACTATCAGGCATAACATCTTAAACAGGTCAGTCAAATGGCTTTTTAAGCTGAACATAACATAACCCATGAAAGGGGTCATCTGACAATTTCAGCCTAGTAGAGACTTTTGTAGAGCTTCTTGGACTGAATATTTAAGCAAGCAACAGCTTAATTCTTTCTATTCACAATAGTTTTCATTAAAAAAATATTTTCGGCCTTTCAACGGATATAACCCTCAAAAGAAATTATCTGACACCTACAGCGCAATGGAGATTTTTAAAGAGCTTCCTGTGCTGAACAATTAATCAAACATAAGCTTTTCTCTATCTCCAATCATAATTTTTCATTCTATAAGGCAAAAATATGAAAAATAAAAACCCACTATTTTTTACCTTTATAGGGTCATAACCCCTTTAAGGAGTCACCCAGCTGACAACTTCAGCCCAATGGACACTTTTGTAGAACTTTTAAATTGGGCTGCAGGGTTCTTTAAGTGAAAAACTTGATTTTTCAACTTTTTAAGGAGCAAAAACCCTAAAAAGGGTCATCTGTCAACTTCGGTCTAATGTAGACTTTTGTAGAGCTTCTTGAGCTGAACATTTGAGCAAGTAACAGTTTTTCTCTATCTGCAATAGTTTTCATATTATAAGCAAAAAACTCGATTTTCAACCTTTTAAGAGGCATTACCCCTAAAAGAGGTCATCTGACAACTTCCGTCTTGTTAAGCAAGCAACAGCTTTTATCTATCTACAATATTTCTATTATATAAGGCAAAAACATGAAAAAATGTGATATTTTACCTTACAAGGGGCATAACTCCTAAAAGGGGTCATCTAACAACTTTGACCCAATGGTGACTTTTGTAGTACTTTTGATTCTAAAGAATTAAGATCCATCAGATTTTTCCTGTCTGCAATAGTTTTTGAGTTATAAGCAATTTAAAGTGATATACTATATGTTCTATTTTTAGTAACAGCCGCCATTTTTGACATCGAAACATAACTTTTGTGCAAGTTACCCTAAGAAACAATCATACCAAGTTTAATTAAATTCTGTTCAGTAGTTTCAGAGGAGAAGATTTTTGAAAAATTGTTAACAGATGATGGACGCCACCGCCGACGATGACAGATGATGACGTCAACGGACGCCAAGTGATTGTTTGTTATGAGAAATGATCTTCTAGTAATCTGATGAAAGTTTTTTACAGGCTGCCAACTTACGTGCAAGGAAGTGAGCAGAAAGCTTTTACAAGGATAAATTTACAAGCTAACACATTTTCATTCTCTCTCTCTCTCTCTCTCTGAAAATTTATATTCTATCCTTATTGATTTTTAGCACATAGCAAAATAGAAACAATATAACACAAACACAGTCAACCACACACAACAAATTTCTGCACAAACAAACACAAACACATGAACAACAAACTTCTGCACAAACACACAAACACAAACATAAACAAAATCCACACACACACACACACACAACAAACAATCACATACACAAACACAACTTAACACACACACAATGTACAAATAATCTGCACATTAACAGAAACACAAAATGAGATTTGTTTTCTGTACAAATAATCTGCACATTAACAGAAACACAAAATGAGATTTGTTTTCCCTGATGGTTTGACAGAGATCAATATTACTACATTGTATAAAATGAAATATACAACTGAAAATCTTCTGAGATATTCAAACGGATTCCACTGACATATTAAATAAGATTTACAATATTGTCAGATTTGTTTTAAACACAGTTGAATGAAATACCAAAGTATCTTCAAAGTAAAAAAAAAATCAAATTAATGAATTTTACAGTATTCACACAACATAACAAGCCTGAGGAAATCTGGTTTGATATCAGATTTGTACCAAGCTTAAAAATCAAAATAAACCATTAAATGTCAATTTTAGTTGACTAACAAGAAATGATTTAAATCTGGGATCTTAATTTGTCTGAAAACAGACATTTGAATGGAAATTTATACATGTAACTTAAAATGATGTTTTATGAGTCAAATCTAAGCATGGCAAAATATTTATATTTACAGACAGAATATTTATCATTTAAAATATTCTTTTGCTATATTTGTTCTGAATAGCTGTAATAATACTGGCAGAATTTTAGACACTTTAATTCTCTAAAGTGTTTTTTTTTCTGATTTTCAGATATCAAAAAAAAAATAATTTTGTGGTTAGATTAAAAAAAAAACCAACAACTATTTGATGTAAAAAACTGTAATAATGCTAGCAGAACTTTAGACCTTAATTCACTTAATTGCTTTTTCCTGAATTTCAGAATATCAGAATTACACATCTGCATGTACAGACACATAATAATTATGCTTGTATTTACGGTAGCAGATTTTGTGTACAGCATGTAATTTCATCTCATCGAATGTGTAACATGGATATCGTGTTTCACTTTACCAGATAATTCCTATTTTAAATGTGCATGCACACTATAGATTTCTTGCTATTAGCAGAAATTTTCTTAATTGATGACTACCAGTAATAAACATGTTTTATTTTGTTATGTGTCTTTGTTTTTCAGTGATAAAAAATTGATTCATTTTCATTTGTGTTTTTATATTCCATAGATAAATCTACACAAAAATTTCTGATACATTTGTAAATTTTGATATACCAGCAGCACAGATAAATTTATAGCAAAACAAACAATATTTCTAAACATTGTAATAAGACAAACTAAATTATTATACATTGTGTTTTAAATCACTACAAAATATCATTTGAATGGAAGACATTAGACAAAACATTGTCATGCTTTTTGAGAGAGTAAAATTTAGAAACATGTTTAGAATTACTTAACATTTATTAGAAAAACTTAATTTTATTGGGCCAATGACAATAATAATTGGTGAAATGTTTATAGTATTGTAGTCGATTTTCCAGAATAATGAATGGAGAATGGCATAGAAATAAAACTTTTACTGCAGTATCTTTATTTTTCCAATAAATTAAATGGTGAGACTTCTATTTGAACTCATTCTACTTTAAATTCTATGTTAATTTTTTGAAAAATAATTTTATTTCAGAAAAAATAAATAATTAAAACAATTTTATGTATGCCTTCATTTTTCAATGAATGAAAATTATGCAAAAAAGTAATTCAGATTGATTATTTTACTGGTCGTTGGTTTTATGTTTTATTTCCCCGTACACTAGGACTATCAGAAAGTCGCTATATCTTCATGCAAACACTCTCAGTTCTATATTGATCATATAATCAGTAGTTACGTAAGATTTTCTTTATGTTGAAATACTAAACTAAACCAGTTATATACTTAACTATCTGTAGAATTGATCTATATATGCAAAATTTGTCTTTTTCTGCATTATAAGATGTATTGTTATCAGCGTTTACTGGCAGTTCTTAGGTTACGTGACAGCTATCTATAATCTGTAAGATACTAATACATCAATTCCATGCATATTGGTATAATACAATTTTGTAGCAATATCTAGTTGTAGCCAAAGGTTATGTGATGTTTCCATGACAAAAACTGCTAAAATTGTTTATTGTTTTGCTATTTTCTGTCAAAAAGAATCATTTTTGCTGACATTGTAGTATGAATGATGCTAGCTGAAATCAAATTGGTTTTTAATAGCTGTTCCTAGTTATGCAGTTATGGTGACTTATCATACAGTAAATCTTCATTATAATGCCCCTTGATAACTTTACCACCACACTTATCACCACACTATTTGAAGTACAAACATTTATTTCTTGTGTGTTTCATTCTCCAGATTTATCACCAAACCCCTTTATAATGCAAAAATCTGACAGAACAATGGTGGCAATGATTCAATGTTTAACTGTACATTACTAAGTAAATAAATAATCAGAAACTTTCATTTTTTAGCAGTGTCGGAGGCACCTTACCACACCCACTTCATTTTTATACTGTTATAACAAAAATAGATATCTGACAATAGTGTACAGTAAAACCTGTCCATAAAGAGCACCTAAGGAAACAAGTTAAAGTGACCTTTGTTGACAGGCGCCTCTTACATACAGTTCTAATAACATGAATAAAAAGGAATTGCTCTAAAACTTTATTGGCCTTTAAAAGCAGGTGTACCTTAAATAGAGGTGGCCTTTAAGGCAGGTTTGACTGTATTAAAGGTCACCGGTCACCAAAAACCGATTTTTTTTAATTACTATTTTCCGAAAGATTACATAATAAAAAGTCGATTTAGCCACAAATAACGTTTTTTAAGCATTTCTGTCATTTTTTACAGCGTAAAATAAAGTCCTGAAACTGTTGAAACACGGTGTTATCTCCCTTTGGTAGAAAAGGACACAAAACCGGAAGTGACGCAGAAGGTGTTATCCCAGCTATTTAGTAAATGAAGCTTGTATAGTGAACTGTATTTATTACCCAGATTTATCACAAGTAACTTCTAGTGTTTTTATATATTTATTTATTTTTAGCATTGGGTATTTCAATTTCCTTCAGCAGAAAAAAAATAAATAAAAAATTAACATAATAATAAGAAATAGATAAAGAAAGAAAAAAAACTATATTTGTCATTTGCTCTAAGTATGATATACTATTACTAATACTTTTACAAAACATAATTTTACATTTCTTTTAAAATTTATTTATTCATTTATTTAGATCTATTTATCACAAAAAAATAATAAACTCCGAGAACTCAAATTTCCGTTTTTTATTTAAAATATTGTTCATAATAATTTTCATTTATATTTAATATCATTTTAATTATCTTTACATATCTCTTTGATTTATTTATTTATTTATTTATTTATTTATTTTTATCTTTTTATCGTAAGGAATAATAAGAAGAACTAAATTTTTTTTTTTTATTTTTTTTTTAAAAATCTGTTCTCCTCTCTATAGTACAGCCATATTATGACCTCAAATTGTTTTAATTTTAATTTTAATTTTAATTTATATTTGTTTAAGAAATTGTCCCATTTCTTTTTGATTAAAATCAATGATTTATTATTATTATTATTTACCCATGTAATTAATCAAAAGAACACGTTTTCGGGTAGAATCTGGATCCAAGATCTGTAGTTTTTTGTACAACGAAAATATCAAAATACAGGTTTAAAAAATAACTTCTTATTGTCTCTCGAATAAAATATTTCGTCCCAGGATTACTTGAATATGAAAGCAATTTCAATTCAATAGCTTCCTATTCCTTATTTGCAGTAAGTTTAATAATAATAATAATAATTAATAATAATAATGAAAATTGAAGTTTACGTCATTGCGTAATGTTTTTTTTAAATATTTGTTGATATATTCCGATGGAGTACTGATCAGAATTCTAATTCTCATTTATTTTCAGTTTTCATGATGAAATAAAAAAAATCATATAATAACTTTATTACGCTTTAATTCTAATGGGATAAAAAGAACTTTGTCAAAATGTGATACCAGTGGGATTATGCTCGACTAACTAAGGACTCAAAACTCGAGTGAAATTTTCTTTCATTTATTCGCAATAAATTAATATCGTTCAAACTTCAAAGCGTGATTTACACCCCTCACATGCCAGTAATTAAGAGATTATCAATATGCTACAGTACACTGGGGAAACATCCTGTTGAGAAGTAGACATCTACCACCTGTAATCAACAGAGTTTACCTTACAATATGCAACATTAATTGACACGTGTGATTATCTTTATGATATACCCGGTAAATGTTATTTGTCATTTTTGATGGATTCTGAAAATCGAATAAATTAAAGTTAAATTAGGTTGGTTAATTTGAACAAGACATACAAGTCTTTGTTTGAACGTGTGAACTGATTAAATTACAGAATTAAATTAATTTTGAAAAGTTAAAATTGTTTAAAATCTATTTATTTGACTGAATTCATTCATTATAATTTTAATTGTCTTAAATGATTATACCACTCATATCTTCCTGACTTATCTCGTAATATTTAATCTGAATACATTCAAACCAACTAGAAAGCTGCATGAAGGACTTGTGTAAATCTGGCTTTAATTTGTTCTGAAATTTGTGGAAAAACATGTTCATCGGTCATTGTGATTTTATTATCTCCAAACTTCACAAAATATATCATTTTGACTTGAAATCAAACTTTAAAACCCTTCCAAACGCCACACAAACCCACATGTAATATATGAACACATATACTTTCCTCAGCAGCTTAACACCATGTACGTCATCAATTTGGTCGCCGGAAAGTTACGAGCGGTGTCGGAAACTACCGAGTATTAGCAGTTCGTTCAGGTAAGGTTTTAGTGTATTACAGGTAAATGTTAGGTGTGGGAAACCGTCAGACACATCAATATTGACTATTCTACCCATTGGAATGCAAAATACAAAATTGATAAATTTGGTGACCGGTGACCTTTAATGTCTAAACATCATATTTTGTAACCATGGAAGTTTGTCATGATTTCAGAAATTCTGTTACTAAAATGCTGAATCAAGAGTTAAAGTCTTTATTTGTCTTATAAAATTTGATACTTTTGAGGAAGAGAAAATCAGTATTAAACAAAAACAAATAAAACCTCATAATATTATAGCTTTTATGGACCCAATATACATTAGAGAATTAGAAGTAATATGTAATAGGATAAAGACAGCTCAGGCTGGTGTCAGATAAAAGTCTATTACTAACACAGATCTGTGTTCAATCTGCTGTCAAATGATTGATGTGAAAAACTGAATATAACTAAATATAAATTTGTAACAAGTACATAAATAATAATTAATTAATGTTAAACAATGCAGAATAAAATGACCTAGCTAGGTTTCTATAATTCTAAAATAATTAGTAGCCAAATTTCCAAAAATATAGTCCTTTTTAGTATTTTTTAACATATTTACGAAATAGGTTACTTTTTTGAAATAATTTCTTAGAAATTATAGCTAATTTGTATAATGATTTTAGCTACCAGGGGTCAGTTGTTCGAAGCTTGATTTGCTTAATGAATTTATTAGTTGAAATTTGATTTTTGCATAATTTCTAATTTGTGTGAAATTAACGTCGAAAAATTTCGAAAATGGACAGAATTACATCAAATTAAACCACACTGTTATAAAAATGTTAATTTAATAATGATATTTTTATTGCTTTTTTTAACTTGCTTTAATCACTGATTAAACTAATCAAGCTTTGAACCACTGGGTCTAGAATGTAAACATAGCTTAGCTGGGTATGTGTGGCTGATTATGAACTCATATAAAATACAATAATTATAAATGATGAATTTATCATGAATGATTGACGTAATACATGTAATTGTTATCCAATTTGATTTGAGTAATAAGATTTATTATTGAGTATATATGTCATTTAGTGGTTTGATATATAATAATTATATCTGATAATGTACATATATATACGGCAAGCTTTAGCAGTGTTACTGGTAATATTGACGTGCACTGTGATACCTTGAAAGCTTCAGTCGTTACTTTGGCTTTGACACACCATGATAACTTCGATCATTACACTGACTGTAGCTTTCTTATAAATGTCCTAGATATAATTTTGATGCATTGATTCAGTTTTGTCATGTTTGTTATAATTAGTTAATTGCACGTATATCAGTAAGGGTCACAACTGTTGTGCAAATATATATTGATTTAAGAAAAATGTTTTGAGAATTAGTATTGGATCTTGAGTTTCCAAGTATTAATTTGTGATGTATCTAAAATGAATGGACAAACCAATGAATGGATATACCATGGCTGGATACATGAATAAATGAATTGAAATGATCAGAAATATGGCTTAAGCATAAATTTTATAAATATTGTTCAAACCACAAGACATTTATAAGAGAAGTTTATATATGGTTAGTCAGTAAGAAATTTTCAATGAAGCACTGAAAAATAAGGTTAGAATGCTTACTGATTGATATATGGTACATCAAACTGACCACTAAAAAGTTATAAATACAGTGAAAACTGTAAAAACCAGAATCCTGTGAAAACTGGACAAAATGTACAGTTCCCAATTTGACCTTCTATATTCTAAGTATTGTGAACCTCTATAAACCGGAACCTGTCTACTCTGGAATCCAGACTAGCTTTCTGGTATAAAATGAACATATACAACACAAAACACCGAAAATACCGGACTGCATTTTGATTTTTTAAACTGAACTTTCATATTAAGTCACAATGGTACACTAAACATTGTATCCTTTTACATTTTAAAATGGAAACCAAAATAAAAATAAGAACAGAAAAGTGTTAAGTTAAATGGCTTCTCCATTCAATTTATAGAACAAATGTCAAATGTAATAATGTATTTGGTATATTCAACAAGTTAAAAATAGAAAACATCATTTAATTTAGGTAGTTATTTTTCATTCAGACCATTAAAGACGGAAAAAATCTGCATACTGGAAACAATTACCTGCTGTAAAACAAACATGATGAACTCAACAACAACAGAGTAACTCCAAACTACCAGTTCTTAATCATATGTACAGTTAAACCTTTCTGTAAATGCCACCCAAAAGAACCAGTTAAAGGGATGTTTTTATAGGAAGGTGGCCTTTATATAGAGGTTCAAATCAATTAAATAAAGAGCAATTTTATTGGCCTTTATCAACAGTCTGCCCTTGTATTGAGGTGACCAGTTTAAGGCAGGTTTGACTGTATATAGTGTTTTAATGATGCACACACTCTAAATGACAAAATCTTCAGATATTTAAAGGCGGCCAGAAACAGGAAGAAGAAGTCATGATTTATACCAATTTATATTGGTGTGGACATTTACTAATGGAGATATAATTAAGGTGGGTAGACATCACAGTCTCAGGTAGGAGGTCGAGCGTAGTAGAGAACGTCATTACTTCATGTCGTCTCTCAGATAATGAACATCAATAAAGTTGACATGATTGTAGCTATTTATATCCCTAAACGTAATTGTTTTTCTATCAAAAACATATTGTAGGCCTAATTGACTCTTGTTATTTTCAATATAGTACCAGAAATACTAAGTAGCCATTTAACCTGATAAAAACTAATACACAGATAATACACTTGATGTGACAATACCTACCCACTCAAAATAAACCAATATTAATAATGAATTATTGAATATATTGTATAATATCTAATTTATATTCATTAAAATATTTTCTGACTATATTAGTTTTGTGTCGGTTCAAAGAATAAAGATTTTTTTTCTAATATGTTTCTGTCATCAAAAACCATCAAAGAACCCACAGATAATGTCACTCAATATTTCAATGTATTTTTCAAAATTTCATTTCAGATTTAATTTTTTGTCATAATTTGTTTTTTTCTCATTATTAAGTTTTTTTCATAATTTAATGAATGAAGAAAATTTGTATTAATAAAAACCATCCTCAGACCTAAGACCCATCAAAATGTTAAAAGTTTTAATATCTGAAAAGGCGAGAAAAATAAAAAAGAGTTACAATTTTGCTGTTGTGATTAAGATTCAAATATGTATTTTGTGTCTCATAAGTCATATATGGCAGATATAAAAATAGAAGCATGTAATACTTGTATGTAAATATTAAATTTTATATGTGGCATTATTTAAAATAAATTATAATTAAAACTGCGGCCAATGTTCCTGATGGCTTGTGATTTCATGTGTGGGTATCCATCCAGAAAATACTAGTTAGTGACACATGTACTTTAATACAAAATGGAAATAACAATTATAATAGTAACATTTCAAATAAATTCTGCCTGTTTACAAGGTTTTAAACCATTTTAAAAAGGATAAAGAAAAGATGTTATATTTTTTCCACAAATCAATCAAATACTGATTTTTTTAGATTCTACTTCATCATTTAATGAAAATTTAAAATTAAAAAAGTCACAATACACACACATCACATGAGATTGTTAACACACCAATCAATTCTTAAGTAACAGATAATCTATCACTATCCAATTTCCTATAATTCTTCTTTAAGGCCATGTAAAGTTAATTTTGTATTTATCATTTCAATCAAAGTTTAATTCAAACTATTTAATTCTTTTTTTAAGTATCATATTATAAAAATGCTCAAAATAATTAAAAATGGTGACCATGACATTATAATTGTTGCATCACAGTGAAATCAAAAATTTAAGTTTTTCTAGCCTCAGTTACTATAATATGTATGGAAACTATTTGGGTCAAAAAAGGGTATAAATTGGACCAAATAAACCAGGTCCAAAACAATATCAAAAGACAATAGCTACACCCAGCACTTATTATTCCTATGAAGTTATGAAAATATCTGACATGCCATCTCTGAAAAATGTTCTGGGCAAGGGTTGAGGAAGTGAAAGCAGAAGAAAGCAGCAACTTCAATATGTCTCACTTGTATTTGGAAAAATAATAATTTACGGTAAGAATCCATTAAAAGTATCTGAGAATATGGCTTTTAATTTGTTTTACAAAGACATCAATGCCATGTTTGTAAAATCTAACTTTGTTATTCAATGTTCTACTGTAAATAAATATCAACATTAGGAAGAATGTACCTGATTTTAGTTTATACAAAATATATAAACTACAAAACAAAGTTGTTATTCTAAACTCCCAGAATAAACATTTGAAACACACTAAATTCTAAATTTTGAAGACTTGAGTGTCCATTGCCCCAAAATGACATGATGTTCCCCACATGATAACGTTATGCAATTGTCTTTTGATTACCACATCACTAAAGGTCACATGGTCATGTAAGATAGACATATCTTACATGGCAGAAAACCCTATCTCGCATGTGAGATATGGAAGAAAATCCTCTCTCCCACACCAAGTATAAAAGGTGATGAAAATCACAAAACTGCGTTTTTGTAGCCTATCTAATCATGTTTGTTTTACAGGCTTATAAACATGAAGTGTATCAATATTAATATATTTTTTAATCTCTTTTTTTCTGTTAAATTGGATTTAATTTTAATCTGAATGTGTCTTCATCTGTCAGGCCAACTTTATCTTGTCAGATTTAAAGAGAAGAATGTTGATCTTTAACAAAAGAAAATGACTGTTGAGATTCCAGGAATGAAAAATTCATTAAAATAGAAGAATAGCTTGTACTCTTATATGCCGTGCTGTTACAAGCTTGAAGGTAAGGTGGGCTAATTTGAAAACTAAACAGATGACATCATTAATATTACACCCATCTCTATCCTACACTGGTTTGAAAATATCTTTTTTCTCACCCCTCCTTGTCTAGAATGAGATGATAGTCTTACACCTGTGAAACCTACAATTGTGGTCTCAGTAAGCAGGTGCCCTTTACATAAAGTTTCAAGAAGAAGACGAGTACAGCTGATGACTAAAGTTTTATAGACTTTAGAAGCAAATGACAAAATTTCCAAGACTTAAGTTTGACTATGATTTTTTGACGGAAAATAAAATGAGTCTATGCCAATGTATTTTGAAAAACATTACATGTACATATAAATGAAAGAAGTAAACTGAATCCATATAAATGCTTTTTTACAAATTAAGAAAATCGAATATAAATGTGAACAAAGGTTATAAAGTGAAACAAACATGTAAGACGAATAACACTGATTAAAAACAAAGTGTTGTGTTTAAGATTTGGTATAAAAATAAAACGAATCTTCAATTTACTTAGTCTGAAGTACAATACATGTATTAAATGGAAGCTGTACAATGAAGCCACAGAACATAAATTCTGTTTTACAAATTAAAAAGAAAAAATGATGAAACCCCTAAAACATAATGCATTGTATAGAACCAATTGCACATCAATATTTCAAACTGCCAGGTTTTGTTGTCAGTAAAACTAAGATTTGTAGGACTTCTGTCAGCGTGACATCGAGAGACTTTGTATTGATAAAATACTCTGACTAATCATCTTATTGAACCAATCACTCTCAGAGTAATTACGAGTAATTCTGATATATAGCCATCCCACGGCACCTATTGTGTTTTCTTTTTTAAAAAATAAATGCACGTAACAATTATACAAGGCAAATATTGATGAAATCTTATTTTCTACCAGAAAGAACAAGAGCACCGTTAAGCAAAGCAAGATATGCCCATCACTGTCAATCGATTTATAAGAGGCATAAGAGACAGATTTGTCATCATCTGTCATTTTAATATGTACCGCCATGTCACATGTAATCAAAGATGGTTACTAGTAGGCCATTTTGAATTTTTTGGATCTTAAATAAGATTTGCTCAAAAACTGTAGAAGCTTAGATGCATACGTAAGCAAAAAGTTAATGGGCAGACAGACAAACAGTATACCATAATATGTCCCATCACCTGTTGTAGCAAGCATATAAAACATATATGATCAAAGGATTGAATAGTGAAAATTGAAAAAAAAACCCAAATACTGGTAGTTGAAATGTATGATAAAGGGGTTAAAACAAGTCATGATTCCAGGGTTGTCGGTTTGAGTCTCATCCATTTGTCCATTGCTCAGGTTCACCCTGATGCTAAATGATTGAATACAAGTATTAGCAAATATGTGGTAGTGTTAATGCTGTAGTGATGCTAAATGATGAGTTGTAGGGCTTAATACTAGTATTTGGTGGGCTCTCTTACATGCTTTGACATGAGGGAATTTCTCTATTGGTTGATCAGTAAAGCACTAGGCTGACATGCAAGAGGAATGGGTTTGAAAATTGACAAAAACAAGAATTTTTCTTTTGCTACATTAAATTTGTGTTGATATATATTTACATTTGTAATGATTTTATTCTATAAAACTTTGACAGTATTTAGTGTGTTTATATGAACTATGAATCAGAATGTCACTGATGTGACCAGTGATGTCATTTGGATTATGAATACTTGTGTGACATCATCTATTTCACTGTTCAAGTGACTGAACATTTCTGTTGTAAGTGGCAATGATTTTAACTCATTTTAATGACTTAAATTAAGGAAATTAATAAAGTTTTAAAAATCATAAAATGTAAATTGAATTCTAGAACTGTTGAGTGATGGCATTCATAGAAATATATACTATGCCATACAAAGCAAACCAATGATAATGTGTAAGCATGTGTTATCTACATGTAGCTTGCAGTTGTAGAAGTTATAGCACAAGTTGAATGATGAGACTAATCAACTCATGAAAGACTTTAACTGCTTATAATTTTATTTAACTTTAACTTAAATATTTTGAATTAAATTTTAAAAAACTTAGTGCATGACATTTGCAAATATATACTTACATAAACTACTGTATTTTCAATATTTTTGGATAATTTAAATCATTTGGCTTAAAGAATATAAATAACAATCTTGAACATGCCTTAATCATATCACACATTTCACATACACATTATTCATATTGTACAATTCATATCACACTTATCACACATTTGATTAGACAAGGTTTTATCACATATACAAATATACTTTTTTACTTGTTTTGGTATAGTTTTGGCAATGTTTATGTCCACATAATTTCTGCCGTTTTGGTTATTGCTACTGCAGAAATGTGAAAATCCCATGTTCTTCATGAATCATGAAATGATGCTTATGGTAATAAGGCTTTGGGTTGTTTTATTGTATTTAGATTCAGATTCCATCAAATCCTTCTTTAATTCATATTTTCTTCTGAACTTTGGTATTTTTAATTGTGTTCTCTCTTGTATTATTATAAGATCATTTTATAACAGCAAAGCTTGTGTAGTTTAAAACACTGATAGACTGTTCAAATTTAAATATACATCGTTCTATTCTGGATTTTGGACTGCCTCTTCTTTTCAGCCATTCTTTCCTAAAAATACAGATATACACCTGCAACATCAACTTAAATATTATAAACATATAAGTTCATAAAAACAATCAAACCACCATTATTGGATTTCTCAACTGTTTTATGACATACTGTAGAATCACTAATATTTGAGGGGTTAAAATTCCTGTGGTTTTGTTTTGTTTTCTATGAAATAATAATGCAAATACAGTCAAACCTGCTCAAAGGCCACCTCTATATAAAGGTCACCTGCTTATAAGGGACAGTAAAATTGTATCCCAATTGCCCTTTATTAAGGTTATTTAAACCTATATATAAGGGTCACCTACACATAAAGGCAACATTTACTGGCTCCCTTGGGTGGCCTTTATAGACAGGTTTAACTGTAGTATACATTAATAGAGATCTGATGTACCAGAATACTGATAAGTTACACAAGATGAAATAAAAAACATGCAGAACCATATAGACATCATTAGAAACCATTAAATGCCATGCCATACACAATGAACTTATAAAAGGTTCCATATACAATATATATATTACATAGGAATTACATGTATTCCTGTACCAGAAATCATGACTAAATTAAACACAGCTAGACTAAATAATGACATACTAATTAGTTCATGTATTGTCTCACAATATACCAGTACTATCCTTTATACACATTTTTGTCATATTACATATTTTTGTAACCATGGGTTATATTGTAAAGTACATGTTTTTCAAAAAATATCGCTGAAGGACTATACATGTTTTTCATTCAAATGAAGCTTTATTCTAAAACATTTTATGGTTTCTGTTCAGAGTGTCTACTGGTACATTACATTCTTTCTATTGATTATAAGATCTTCTTTACTAAACTTGGTTTTATTTGTCCAAGCAGTTTTCAGAGGAGATTTTTTTCCAAAGCATCAGATTAAAATAACACCTCTAATTCACAATCCATGCAAATTGGAGCAATGAAAAATTTGTTAGATAAACTCATTACTAATGTTAAGTTGCTATACATCTACCTTATATATCTCAAATTTCAACTAAATTTGTCCATTAATAAATCTGTTATGGCTACTTATCTGTTTTTAAAAGTTATAGTAATCATGTCAGCCATCTCAGGTACAATTTTTAATCATGAGCCAAAGATCTTGGACACGGCAAATTTGGTTCAAATTGGTCCTGTTGTTTAAAAGATCAATGTTTACACACAGACATATGCATGTTTTGCCATAAACTCAGATGGTTATAGGCAGCTGAGCTAAAATTGAATCCTAGTTGTAATAAGCAGTTTGTTGCTTGCCCTTACGGAGCACCCTGGCTCACTTTCCTAGTGGAAGTTCACGTGTCTAATCTAACTTGTCAGTTTCAAAGTTTTTACAATGCTTCTGGTTTGTGATTTGGACATGGATTAGTATGTTGGTTTTTGATTGATTAGTATGATGTCTCTGACTCTCTTTATCTAAAATTATCTTGGATATATCCAACGTCCCATAATTCCACATTCTTTTCACTGTTAATTTGGATTTCACACATGGCAGGTATAGCTAGCTAAACAGGAAGTGCTTACCTTTCTGAAGCACTCTGCCTTACTTCTCTAGTGGAAGTTCACGCAGGTATAGCTAGCTAAACAGGAAGTGCTTACCCTTCTGAAGCACTCTGCCTCACTTCTCTAGTGGAAGTTTATGCAGGTATAGCTAGCTAAACAGGAAGTGCTTACCTTTCTGAAGCACTCTGCCTCACTTCTCTAGTGGAAGTTCACGCAGGTATAGCTAGCTAAACAGGAAGTGCTTACCTTTCTGAAGCACTCTGCCTCACTTCTCTAGTGGAAGTTTATGCAGGTATAGCTAGCTAAACAGGAAGTGCCTACCCTTCTGAAGCATTCTGCCTCACTTCTCTAGTGGAAGTTCACGCAGGTATAGCTAGCTTAACAGGAAGTACTTACCCTTCTGAAGCACTCTGCCTCACTTCTCTAGTGGAAGTTCACGAAGGTATAGCTAGCTAAACAGGAAGTACTTACCCTTCTGAAGCACTCTGCCTCACTTCTCTAGTGGAAGTTCACGCAGGTATAGCTAGCTAAACAGGAAGTACTTACCCTTCTGAAGCACTCTGCCTCACTTCTCTAGTGGAAGTTTATGCAGGTATAGCTAGCTAAACAGGAAGTGCTACCCTTCTGAAGCACTCTGCCTCACTTCTCTGGTGGAAGTTTATGCAGGTATAGCTAGCTAAACAGGAAGTACTTACCCTTCTGAAGCACTCTGCCTCACTTCTCTAGTGGAAGTTTATGCAGGTATAGCTAGCTAAACAGGAAGTGCCTACCCTTCTGAAGCACTCTGCCTCACTTCTCTAGTGGAAGTTCACGCAGGTATAGCTAGCTTAACAGGAAGTACTTACCCTTCTGAAGCACTCTGCCTCACTTCTCTAGTGGAAGTTCACGCAGGTATAGCTAGCTAAACAGGAAGTACTTACCCTTCTGAAGCACTCTGCCTCACTTCTCTAGTGGAAGTTCACGCAGGTATAGCTAGCTAAACAGGAAGTACTTACCCTTCTGAAGCACTCTGCCTCACTTCTCTAGTGGAAGTTTATGCAGGTATAGCTAGCTAAACAGGAAGTGCCTACCCTTCTGAAGCACTCTGCCTCACTTCTCTGGTGGAAGTTTATGCAGGTATAGCTAGCTAAACAGGAAGTACTTACCCTTCTGAAGCACTCTGCCTCACTTCTCTAGTGGAAGTTTATGCAGGTATAGCTAGCTAAACAGGAAGTGCCTACCCTTCTGAAGCACTCTGCCTCACTTCTCTGGTGGAAGTTTATGCAGGTATAGCTAGCTAAACAGGAAGTACTTACCCTTCTGAAGCACTCTGCCTCACTTCTCTGGTGGAAGTTCACGCAGGTATAGCTAGCTAAACAGGAAGTACTTACCCTTCTGAAGCACTCTGCCTCACTTCTCTGGTGGAAGTTTATGCAGGTATAGCTAGCTAAACAGGAAGTACTTACCCTTCTGAAGCACTCTGCCTTACTTCTCTAGTGGAAGTTTATGCAGGTATAGCTAGCTAAACAGGAAGTGCCTACCCTTCTGAAGCACTCTGCCTCACTTCTCTGGTGGAAGTTCACACAGGTATAGCTAGCTAAACAGGAAGTGCTTACCTTTCTGAAGCACTCTGCCTTACTTCTCTAGTGGAAGTTCACGCAGGTATAGCTAGCTAAACAGGAAGTGCTTACCCTTCTGAAGCACTCTGCCTCACTTCTCTGGTGGAAGTTCACGCAGGTATAGCTAGCTAAACAGGAAGTACTTACCCTTCTGAAGCACTCTGTCTCACTTCTCTGGTGGAAGGCCACATGTTTTACTTTATTTGCCAACTTCAAAGTTTTAACTTTAATATTTGGATTGTGATTTTAACATAGACAGGTATGTTTGTTTTTCGTTGTGATTTAATCGTAAATACACAAGGTTCTTACACAGATAATGTTAAGTTTTTAATACCATCAGACTATGGTCAGTTTTGAGTTATATATTACTTGTACTTTCATATCCAATGATTATACAGCTCTGATGATCGAGTTTTTTCTAAATCAGGATATAACTTTGGTGTTGGAAGTGAGCCATATAGTCTACATTTCTAGATATGGCTATGAAAGATAACTATTGAATATAGCTGTTAGGGGTAACCTACATTACATGACTTCTATAACGGTACCTCTATAACACTTAAATATCTATAGTTAAAAGCATTATTTATGTCTCTTTACAGAAGTGACAAGAAGAACGTAACAATGCTTAATGTTCTATGTTTGGTGTCCTGGGCGCAGAAAATCAGATTTAACAATGCAATATATTAATTACATTTTAAATTCAGATTATATCCTTAGATAATTCTATTACCCTATACTTGATCATCAATATTTCCCGTCATCCATATGGAATCGTTAAGATAATAACGAGGTGTTTAATTAATATAGATTCTGTAATTACCACCATATATTGATTCTTCTGACTTCGAGATCAGAACATAATAGGATTACATGAGAGGGAAATAACACTCGACATCTTACAAATCATAATGGAACTAAAAGCTTGGTCAAATAATTGCTCATTACAATAGAGTTAATAAATATAGATCCTTCTAGGAGCAGGAATTTATATCAGGGTGTGTGTGTGTGTGTGAAGCAGCATTGACTCCGTGATCTGTTTTTAATGAAATTATTTGCCGTAGATTACAACTGACATCTAGAAATCTTAATAAAATAATTACATTTTTGTATGAATGGGACTAAAAGTTTTATAAATTGAATGCCAATTTACTATGAATTATACACATGTACTCCATAAAGAACGTAAAACTCTCGAATCACCCTAAAAGTAGCTACAACTGGAGAAGTACAAATGAAGAGAACAGTTCACTTATGGTATAAATGTCTTAAAACAGTTTGCTGCAATTACTAATTTAACAGGCAATTAGTTGACATTGGGACCTAAAGGTTCAAACTAAAAGTAACTGATAATTATATGCTATATAGTCAATTGTAAATTTTTCAGTCAACTGTTTGGCCTCTTGTGCTCTATAAAATGTATCACTGGTAATGACAGACGCTTTTTTAATATGCATCGGACAAGGATTTCTCACAATGAATATCATTCAATTTCATCCAGTGTTCTAAAAGAGAAGATTTTGGCAGCTACCTAGTTAAAATTTGACAATTACATGTGAATAATTACAGCCATGTGTTTTGATTAGAGTTCAAGTAAGGCCATGACTTTTTTGTTGGCATTCTTGAGTTCTTTACAATGATCACAACAAGTCAACAATAAGCTCAAATATATGGACAACATATTTATCAAACAAAATAAATAACATGCACAATCTAACAATATTTAACATGGTTTTTATTCATTCTTTCATCAAATCATTTATTCAGTATCATTCAAACTGCACATTCTAATATTTAATACTGGTACATAAATAATAAATACATTTATACAACAATTAACACACACATGTTATAAGCTGACAACTTGCAATATTTACAATCATTCATAACAGCTAAATTCCAAAAAGTCCAGTAAGTATATTGACTCTCTTAAAATCTAAAAGTTCTGTAAATTTTAATTAACAACTGTTTAAATTCTAATGTTTGACTCTAAATTCTTTGAAATCCCTTTTGTCAACAGTCTTTTCGTTTTTAGATTCAAATTTATCTATTCGGGATTTAGGGCTTCCTTTAGTAGACAGCCATGATTTCCTGAAAAAAATAATAAAAACAAAAAGTTTGCAAAATGTAAACAACTAAACAACAATAAACAAGAGGCCCATGGGCCTTATACGCTCACCTGATAACTAATGGCTAGCTGATAGATTTAAAGTAAACGTAAATACTTAACCCCAATGACTTTTTTCTTTACATCAAAATGATCATTGTATCAATACCTACAACATTCTAATATACATGCCTATGCAAAACGTTTATAGTTTTCGAGATAATTAACCATTTCAGTATTGTTTTACATATGTGACCTTGACCTTTAAACCCATGACCTTTTTCTATACATCGAAATGATTGTTGTATCGATACCTACAACATTCTAATATACATGCTTTTACAAAAAGTTAATAGTTTTTGAGATAATTAACCATTTCGGTATTGTTTTCGCATCTGTGACCTTGACCTTTGAACCCATGACCTTTTTCTATACATCAAAATGATCATTGTATCAATACCTACAACATTCTAATATACATGCCTATACAAAAAGTTTATAGTTTTCGAGATAATTAACCATTTCAGTATTGATTTGCATCTGTGACCTTGACCTTTGAACCCATGACCGTTTACTATACATCAAAATGATCGTTGTATCAATACCTACAACATTCTAATATACATGCCTATACAAAAAGTTTATAGTTTTCGAGATAATTAACCATTTCAGTATTGATTTGCATCTGTAACCTTGACCTTTGAACCCATGACTTTTTTCTATACATCAACATGATCGTTGTATCAATACCTACAACATTCTAATATACATGCCTATACAAAAAGTTTATAGTTTTCGAGATAATTAACCATTTCGGTACTGATTCGCATCTGTGACCTTGACCTTTGAACCCATGACCTTTTTCTATACATCAAAATGATTGTTGTATCAATACCTACAACATTTTAATATACATGCCTATACAAAAAGTTTATAGTTTTCGAGATAATTAACCATTTCGGTACTGATTCGCATCTGTGACCTTGACCTTTGAACCCATGACCTTTTTCTATACATCAAAATGATTGTTGTATCAATACCTACAACATTCTAATATACATGCCTATACAAAAAGTTCATAGTTTTCGAGATAATTAACCATTTCGGTGTTGTTTCGCATCTGTGACCTTGACCTTTGAACCCATGACCTTTTTCTATACATCAAAATGATCGTTGTATCAATATCTACAACATTCTAATATAAATGCCTATACAAAAAGTTGATAGTTTTCGAGATAATTAACCATTTCAGTATTGTTTCGTATCTGTGACCTTGACCTTTGAACCCATGACCTTTTTCTATACATCAAAATGATCGTTGTATCAATACCTACAACATTTTAATATACATGCCTATACAAAAAGTTTATAGTTTTCGAGATAATTAACCATTTCAGTATTGATTCGCATCTGTGACCTTGACCTTTGAACCCATGACCTTTTTCTATACATCAAAATGATCGCTGTAGCAATACCTACAACAATCTAATATACATGACTATACAAAAAGTTTATAGTTTTCGAGATAATAATTATAATCAGAGGTAAAAAAAATTAGGTCACGACCTTCACAATTGACCTTGACTTCATTTTGAAGATACTAACAAGACGATGTCAAAACTGAAAACCCCATGTCATTATCTGGTCAAGTAGTCAAGTTATAACAATTTGAAGCTATTTTACGATTTTTTCAAAATTAAACGCAAAAACGCGTAACCCATTTTTCGACCGAATTTCACAAAATGAACAAACTATAGGCTTTAGACACTAGAGAAGCCAAATATCACATCAGATTTTTTCTCCAAACAATACTTTCGGAGAAGAAGATTTTTTAAGATTTTTGCACCCCTAGGTCACCTTGACCTAGTTATGGTAGCCATGGCAACGTCACAAACAAATCTGAATTGCACCGACCCAGACATGCTTCTGACCAAGTCTCGTTGAAATCTACCAAGTACTTTCAGAGGAGAAGTCGAAAATGTGTGTTAACGACGCACGCACGCACATACACACGCTGCACCATACCATAAGCTCACATGACCTTTGGTCAGGTGAGCTAAAAACAATAACGAACAACAAATGAATACTAGTAAAATTAAATAAACAGCAAATAAATAATAAATAAACAAATTAATAAATAAATAAACCACTAATAAATCAGGTTGTAGAGGCAAGGTCACAATGGTGTATACAAGTACTAGCACCAGTTTCACACTCATTTCTTAACAAATTTTGGTCATCTTTTTGGGGAGTAAGAAAAAACAATTTTGACAACACTAAGCATAAATATCAAAAGCTCGAGCTGATCTTCAAATGAACTTTTAATATTAATTCCTGAATATCTTTACAATTAACAAAATTATTAAAATATCAAATTTGCCAGGTTTAAGTTCAGGAGTGATAGGAAAACTGGAGACTGTAGGGCCATTTCTTAGTAAAATTAATGTGAAGATCACAATGTGTATGCTTTGACATTAGAAACGTTTGACCAAATGGTGGAAAATAAGTCTAATAATGGGACAATGGTCATCATGATATCTGTCTACAGAACTTTGGGTATGATCATCACAAGTAAGAAGTAAAATCTCGGCTCCATTTAATTGCCATAGCAACATTTAACATATAAAATAACAACAATGATAAAGGGTTTACAACAAACATGCTCTTGCAACTATAGATATTAACAAGCATTAAAGTAAGTTAAATGTTGTATGGTTTCTTACTGAACTAGATACTCATACTATGTAAGACTATTCTGTTCCATTTATACATTATCAAGATATCACCAGACATAGCTGAACATTTTACCTTTGCTGCAGTGTACTCAGGGCAACGTGCTTGGAGTTTTCTTAGTATATATTGGGTTTAGGTTTTTAAGGTCTCTTCTGAAGGACCAATAACTTTCATTTCTAAATGCCAATTGCTTGGTGAAAGAACAGTTGCTACCTATTTTCAAGTCAGACAAAGCCAAGATTCAAACCCTGAACTCCAACCCATTTAAAGATGAAATTAACTTTAGAATCAACAAGTAAATTCAGTGAATTAGGCTCCCATGGCAGTAGGTACCTTTTTGTGATTTGCACATATGTTCAAAAGGCCATAACTCCAAGAAAATGAGCAAACTAGCCTGGGTTAATGATATGCACATCTTCTATCAATGAGGATGCTTTGCACCAAGTTTAATCAAATAGTACTGCATAGTTTTGGAGAATTACTCCAGGCAAGAAGTGTCTGGATTGACGGAAGTTTGAATTTAATATCACCCTCTTTCTTCCAAAGGCAGAGGATAACAAGAACATAAACTGTTTGATATTACATATATATGTATATAATAACAGAAATATTCTGAAAAACAAACTGAATGGAGAAGCATAAATCAATAACTGTAATGTAGTGTATTTAAACAATAAATCTGTTTTTACAGGGTTTTAGTACAAATAAAAGTTGTCAGGAGTGTTGTTTAGCGTCTTTACCTTGTCAAATAAAGTGAGAACATGGAAATGAAACAGACGGTATACAACACAATATATAAACATGTTCATTTATCATTGACAAAGTAACGGAATAAAAAGATTAATAAAGACTGGACAAACAAGGAAAAACAATACTAAAATAATGGAGTTAAAATTAACCAAATCAATATGTCAGTGTGAAATGATTGATACAGCCAAAACAGAAGAAATTATAGGGCTATAAATCTGAGATGTTATGAAACATTTGGATAGCATATAATCCAAGACAGAAAAAATCATAACAACAAATCATATTACAAAAATCAGTGTGATAATTTAGACTTTAGCATGTACTATAACCAAAGATGGAATAAATAAGACATCAGATATCAGAAAGAACTCAGAATTACAAATCTTAGAAATTATAAAAACCAGTGTGATAGCTTAGAGTAATATAACCCTAAATGGAATAAATAGGACTGTGTTTACATCAGTGGTGTGGAAAATGGAGATATCAGAGAAAACAGCTGGATAGCAGGCAATATAACACAAGTTAAGATAGAACAAATTATACCCATCATCAGAGTCTATGTAAACAGATTTAAGATGTTATGATGATCACTGCTGGATATAACAATAATAGGAAGATTGTCAAACCTAAAAAAAACATGTTTATGTTGTAATGCCCTGGTGATACAATTACAAAAGTAGCTTCTTACAAAATTTACAGAGCAATATTAATTTATTTTCCTGGAGAGAACTTTTTCCAAATATTTGGGGTTGGGGGGACTTTCCTCACATCTCTTGTTTATACTTTCTTAATATCCAATTATTTTTTCAAGAAATACTGTTTATAACAAATCCTAAATTGCATGAACTTAATATTTCTTTGTACATTGAGATGATTTTGAAATGCCCTATAAAGTTAAATGAATAGAAAAGTGTGTAAAATTTCTTAAAAATCTCTACACCAAGCCATTGGTGGATAAACAGCTTTAATAAAAAATTCAAAATTCAAAAATAGATTGCAAAAATTAAAAAAATTCCTTAATCACAGCTATTGTGGATAAACAGCTTTAATAAAAATCTAAAAATAGATTGCAAAAATTTGAAAAAAATTCCTTAATCACAGCCATAGTGGATAAACAGCTTTAATAAAAACCTAAAAATCTAAAAATAGATTGCAAAAATTAAAAAAATCGCTAAATTGGTGGACCAACTTAAAAATCCAAAATTAGAACAAGGAAGAAATTTAAAATATCATTTTATCTATTGTGGTTGAGACAATTTAATTTGTGATATAAATGGTAATATTTTATTCTAAGAAAACAAATTAAAACAAAAACATGCTACATATAATATGACTACATGTTCATGAATAGAATCCAATAAACTTCTGATACAGACTCAATATATGTGATTGAATCATGTACTCAGACGACAAACATATTAACTGCAGATTGGAAATTAGACCTGCTGGACAAGTTTATAAAGCCAAACTGCATAAGATGGCAATCACAGTTAAACACTTCAATGTAAATAACAATCTCAGCATGTAAGTTTAGGCACAACCAATGACAACAATCAAAGTTAAACTTTTCATTGTAAATAACAATCTTCATTCATGGACAACCTATGACAGGCAATACCCAGGAAATACTTATGTTTTCACACACTTTGGCAGAATTTTAAACTATTAGTTATTTTCTATCTCTTTTTTGATGTGATAAAGTTTACCCATATTTGTGAAAATAAAATTCCATTTACTTATGAGAAAACAAAATCAATGTTTGATTTTCATTGACATCTTAACTTGTGTCTGACAAAATATTTATTTAATTCTCCAAAATAACTGTTCTGACTTGGTTGATGTTCTAATTTCATTGAAATTTTTTAGATTTTTTTTGTTTAAAATCTGGAACTTGTGCAAGAGATTTATAAGTTAAAACATTAAAATATGGTAAAGACATCTTTAACTCTAATAGATAATTTACAGCATCATGTAGGATGATGTCATTAGACAGTATGATGGTTTGATATATTTGACAAACCACAGTTCCGTGTTACAGCATCATGTAGGATGATGTCATTAGACAGTATGATGGTTTGATATATTTGACAAACCACAGTTCCGTGTTACTTTTATTCTTTATTTTTATTTCACATGTGGTTTGTGTAGTTAGACGCGAGATGCTTACCCTTCTAGAGCACCTGTCTTCATTTCCCTGGCTGAAGTTAATATGTTTAATTCAATTTGTCAGTTTGTCAAAGTTTTTTTCATTGCTTTTTGAATTGTAATTGGAACATTGACTGGTATGTTGTGTTTGATAAGATCTCGTACTATACATGAAAGGGTGAAAAAATGAGAACCAAACATTTACTTACTGTGGCCTTAATTAAAACAAAGTATGTATAGCTGACTTACATATCTTTAACTTTTTCTGCTGGTCCTTGTACATGTCCTATAACTGTACCAGTATTAGTGTTCTGTACCCAGCCTACTAGTCCTAATTCTACAGCTTTTTTCTGGGTATACTGTCAAAAATAAAAATATACCAATGATGTCTCACTTTATTCTAAATGGCTTAATGCTAATTAAAATCTTATTAAATATGTATTTTCAAGTAAGAAACATATAAGTTTTAGTATCCAAGAATGACTTGTTGTGTGAATAATGTTGTCTTAATAATGCAACTCAATCAAGATGAAACTCGTGAACTGTGGTGCGTTATTTTGGTAATATAGGCTCACACTTTAACCATTCTGCCATTCAGCTGGACACTTCAGGTAAGAAGGTAATGCCCAGGGATAAAATCGAGCATTACAGGAGATTACAGTTAAACATGCCTTGAATGCCACCTCTATATAAGAGCCAATCGCTTTTATAGGCCAGTAAAATATAAATTCCATTACTCTTTACTCATGTTATTTACCACCTCCACATAAAGGCCATTTTTACTGGTTCCCTTGGATGGGTTTTATAGACACGTTTGACTGCAATACTAAACCAAACGGCTCTTTTGGAGTGTGAAACATACAGATTATTGAATGGACACTGAGTCAAGACAGGGCAATAATTACAGAAGTATAATTTTAATTTTACCTGCGTTGATGATGACAACCATGCGTATCAAGGCCATAAACATTTGCAGAGCTCTGAACATAAACACTTATGTTGGCAGATTTTATATGCACTTAGTCTAGATTTATTAATGGGTAAAAGGGATTATATGTTTCAGTCAAGAATATTTCACTTATATCAAGAAGTCACCATCTATAGGTACCGTGGAAATATATATTTAACTTTGCAGTGCAATCATGGCAATATGCAAGAAAGGGTTATGTAACATGCCATGCCTGCTATGACACTGGACTTCAGTTTTTAAAGTCTCTTCCAAAGGACCCTACAGTGACTGCAATTTCTTAATGCCAAGTGCTTGAATCATCATAACTTATATTTTAAGTCTTGTTCAGACCCTGGGCAGGGTTTGGACCTTGACCTCCAACATGCTAACATACAGAGTAAACACTCTATCAACTGAGCTACTGTAATGATACTACTAAGTAACTGTAAAGGTACTTCTAAGTCTAAACAAGGCCAATAACTCTGGGATAACATATGTTGATATATATATACTACATCTAGAAAGGCCAATAACTCTTGATATAATCTTAACAAAAACTGAATGTTATATCTTGAAAAAGATGTAAAATAAATACAACCCTAGCGAAGTTATTGATTGCAATGTTATGTTGGCAGATCTGGACAGAAGCTACCAGTATAATGTGTGTCAAGATAGGAAATCAAACTTGACTTTCCTTTTATCACGAGAAGCAAATATACTGAATACCAATTAAGTCTGTAAAGTAAGTGAATGGAAACTAAAAAGAATAATACAGACGAAAACCAGACCCATTACATAATACATTCTGCCTCAGAATAAATGTAGGCATGTCATAATATTTTTTTCAGATATAGAGGAATATTGTTATTCATAATCCTTCCCAAAGCCAAACAATACTCATTAAGCATTCGGTACCAGTAAGTTGGTCTACATATGCAGGTTATATTAAAATGATGTCCATTCCTAAACAAAATGCTTTATTTCTTTAGGTATGAGGAAGTAATTGTGCCATTTAGAGGTGTTTTTCAGTTTCGAGCAACAATTTCACATTTTTTCAGTTTGAGGTGGTGATTATGCAATTAAGAGGCATTTTTTGTTATTTATCTTTATTTTTTTTTTTACATATTAATGTTGATATCAAGCTGTATTGTGTGCAATGGAAGAGAAATGGACTCAAATAAACATCTAAATGTCATAGTTAAATGAAGCAGTGTATTTTTTAGTTAATAAAGGGTTGATAAAGGTCAGATTAATATAGACATTCGAACAGATTTGGTATTTACTTTGACATTTATATAAAGATTTGATAACGGCTGACTAGTGGTTAGTTTTATGATTGTAATGATACAAACCCATTGACCATCACTGCTTAGATATACATGAAGCATTATGTTTCAATGTTATTAAACATAAAGTCTGAACTTTTGGTATATCAGAAATATCAAGACACAGAACCATCAGACATTTTTTTCTCAATTCATTCTTTGAACTCTACATGCCATCAAGTATTAAATATCAAGCATCAGTCATATTGCTAGAAGGAGAACTGTCATGAACTTTAGCTGATAATTACATGTGGCTTAATTCTACCAGAAATCTTATCAATTACTCCTTTGTAGATAAAAGACAATAGAATTTTCAAAAATGATTGATATAACTGAAGAACGTGTGATTCCCATGGTAATTTCAGTACATCACTGAGCAGAATAATTTCTTTTTACAAAGTAATCAAGGCAAACACATCAAAGTTATAAATTGTATTTTTACAGTAAAAAGCATGAGTTAAGTTCAAGTAGAAACTAGAGATGTCAGTAAGCACTGACAAATGTCCCCAAAAAAGTTAGTTTGATTGCGGCATTACCACACACAACTGGACAATAATTTTTAGTTAAAATCCAATAAAATTCACTTTTCCGCCTGTTTAAATCTTTAAAAGCTTTACTTGAGAAGACAGGTACATATCATTGGCCTGTTCTATTTCTTTGGATTTCCATGAATTTTGATAGAAATAATAAACAGTAAGTACAGTAATGAGACACATATAACTAGCCAGGTCCCGGCTATGGAACACATATAACTAGCCAGGTCCCGGCTATGGAACACATATAACTAGCCAGGTCCCGGCTATGGAACACATATAACTAGCCAGGTCCCGGCTATGGAACACATATAACTAGCCAGGTCCCGGCTATGGAACACATATAACTAGCCAGGTCCCGGCTATGGAACACATATAACTAGCCAGGTCCCGGCTATGGAACACATATAACTAGCCAGGTCCCGGCTATGGAACACATATAACTAGCCAGGTCCCGGCTATGGAACACATATAACTAGCCAGGTCCCAGCTATGGAACACATATAACTAGCCAGGTCCCGGCTATGGAACACATATAACTAGCCAGGTCCCGGCTATGGAACACATATACTAGCCGGGTCCCAGCTATGGAACACATATAACTAGCCAGGTCCCGGCTATGGAACACATATAACTAGCCAGGTCCCGGCTATGGAACACATATAACTAGCCAGGTCCTAGCTATGGAACACATATAACTAGCCGGGTCCCAGCTATGGAACACATATAACTAGCCAGGTACCGGCTATGGAACACATATAACTAGCCAGGTACCGGCTTTACAATTATTCCTTAACAAAGATTTTCCTTAATTCAAATCTGGCAAATTTGAAATATGAACAATTTTGAAACCATAATTGTTAAGATATTCAGTAATTTAAGGTGTCACTTTGAAGACCATTTCAAGTTTATAACATTTGTATTCAGTTTTGTCAAAAATGTTTAGCCTTAGTTCCAAAGAACATTACCAAAATTTGCTAAATTTGAGTAAAGGAAAATCTTAGTTAAGAAATGAATGTAAAATTAGGGCCTGCTCTGGTTCAATAATTAATAATAGTTTACTGCTCTTTGAAGTTTTATACCCTGCTGCTGCCTGGATCAGTTCTCTCAAACTGCTATTTGGATTTTTATGGGACTGGTCAAATAATGAATTATCTACCGTAATTCAAAATGAAGTGGTTATTGCAGATTATCAGCAGATTATCAGCCTGATTGGGTTCATTTTTTAGTATAAAATACATTAAATTGAAACAATGGTTAATCATCCAAAGCTCCTTGCCTTTTAATGATAGATAAGAAGGAAATTGTTCAATCGGCTCATTTTAAGGGAAGGAAATATTTTATTCTCTAAAAGCCTTAACGTATTCCATTTAAAACCATACTGCATTAGAAAAGTGCTTGAGATCCAACTTTCTGTGAACAATTAACTAGTATTATGTGTGTTCACAATTCACTAGAGTATTTATGTTTCTATTTAGAAGTGCGGGTGTGGGGGTTTAATTAATGGTGTTATCATTTTACATGTACATGTATATAACTCCAGGCCAAGATAAAAATAGTTTTGCGAGGCAAGAAAATCTTTTTATTTGTAAAGTATGTTATTTAATCAGTAAAGGTTCATTTGTAAACATGAAGTAATTAGTTAAATTCTGATCAAAGTCAGCTAATGACACCTGCTTCTGTATCAATTCAACGTCATTTGAACCATCATGTCAAATTTAACCTTATTTTGACCATATTGTAGACTCAACTAAGTGAAAATATCAAACTTATTCCAATTCATTAGATTTTCTATGAAAATTTGCATTATTCATTGTCACACACCACACACAAGAGAGAGAGAGAGAGAGAGAGAGAGGGAGAGAGAGAGAGATACTAATACTAAGTAAAATTTGCTTACCTTTCTGAAGAAGACACCTATAATAAAACAAAACAAAAATATTTTACATATTTACAGGTAGTCATTTTGTTTATTAGATTTTCAGAAACTACAGATTTTAAAAACAAAGGAAACATTCAGCTAACACATATTTGTTAGATAGCTATCCATCCTACAATTATATTTGAACCACACCACTTGGGTACCATTATGTTCATTATCTCTCCTGCCCATCAAGGGTCTTATAGTCAACTATACTTTGACTCTCTGTACATTTGTGTTATTTTCTATTTTAATCTGTTGTGTAGTGACTTCAAGATACAACACTGCAATGGTTACTATAATGTGATTTTGTTACATTCTTCCATAACCACCTCATCTGCATTTTAGATTGGAAAAATCTGCACCTTTTTAAACATGTTAAAAATTTAAGTTCCTGGACAAATCATAAATTATATATTATGACATGTTTGTAATTACTTGGATCCTTCTTGCAAAGATGTTCTTTCATTTATCATTATGACAATGTGTGAATTTTTTATGGGTTTGGAAAACTGTGCTTAATTTGTGTGACCTTTTGCATCATTATTGTTTCTGGAATTTTGATGGTCAAATTTTAAGTCATTTACCCGGGGTTACTACTTTATTTGGTTAGACAAACAAAATCAGTGTTTTGTCTGTTTTCAAATATATTTATTCATCTGCAACACTGTTTATCATTACTACCAACCATAACCAATGGTAAAGTCAGAATGCAAAAAAAAAACCACTATCATAGCATACACTAAAGATTCTTTCTGAATAATCATAGCAAATTGTTAAAAAGCCCTGCATAAAACTTTGGCCAAGTGAGGTCAGACAGGAATAGAAAAGAAGAACAAAAACAAATCTCGCGAAATCATTATTTTGTAACTAAATACCATCCTAATAAAGTACACTATAAGTTAGAATAATGTATGTTATTATGTGATGTTCAACAGGAAATGAAAAAATTCCAAGAATGAGCGATATTGTATTCCAAGAATCAACAATATTGTATCTGATGCTGTTAACAACTCCTTACTATATACTACAAATATAACAACTCCTTAATGCAATCATTCGTGAGCTCTCTGTCAGCTATTTCTAATAATCTTTTATTGTATATTTACTATCAGATGTCAATTACAACTTGTCAGTAAATAAAAAAATAATCAAAATACTTCATTCAGTAATTTCTGAGAGTATAGAACAAACAAGTTAATTTACATTAGGTAGCAGTGCTTCATAAGATTATACCTTAAGTTTCTCACTTAGACCTCAACAGAGAAAAAAATGTGTCTTCCTCCCAAAAAAATATAAACTAAAACCTTTATTATATATAAAAGCTAAAAAACTGCAGCCGATAGCCCAACGAGCCAATGGGGTTTGCCGCTGTACCACATGATGCCCTCTAACATTTGTGCCGAACACTTAATTTCAATAGATATGGAATCACATAAGATGATGTTTTCCTGTAAAAACAATGTCATTGCAAGAATTTGTGACATTGACGTTTTCCAAACGTTCCGCACAAATGTTAAGAGGTATTGATCACATGGTACAGTGGCAAACCCCATTACCCTATCTGACCTACAAACAGGCTATGTCTAACTATCTCTAATTTCATGAATAGTTCACAAAATTGTTTGGCCATGCACACCTCTATTATGTGTTCAAACAACCTACCAAATATAAATATTGTAGCTCTAAAACTGAAGGAGAAGATAGTTGGTCAAAGCTTGTGTCCCTATTAATAGAGACACACAGGTGGATAAATAGGGGTTTAATGATTTATCTTTTTTCACAAAGGCATCAGATTTTCTGGAAATTTAAAACAAGAATTGATATACATATGATGTCATATCATGCAGATTAACCATGCACATAGATATGCATGCATTTCTGTACCAATATTGTGATAGAAAAAATAAGTAACACCAATTTCCTTATAATTCCTTATTTACCTTTTGTGCAAAAATTTGAGACAGCCCATTATACTTTGCAAGTTCATAAAGACATTGGAAAATTACCTGATTTCTTATATTTACAATATTTATAAAAAAAAATTATTGCCGTCTCACATTTTCCAAGTTAATTTGAAAACAAATTTAAAATGGGCTGTTGTTGTACCTTCTCGTAAAAATAGGTCGTCTCCTGTCAGTCATTGAGAGCATTTGACATCTGACGTCATCACATCAGTGCGTGAAGCAATGTCTCTATGAAGTTGCAAAGAACAGTCGATGTCAAATACTTTATTGAAGCAATGAATGACGATATTGTAAATATAAAGAATATGGTAGATCAAAGCTTATAATGTGAATGATCATGGTCTGATCTGTTCTGATCTATTAATTAAGATGTCAGTGTTGTTTCACATGTCTACTGATCTTCTAGTTAACTTGATCTTTTACCTGAAGATAAATTTTACGTGTAATTACCATTAATTAAGTCAAACTTCAATAGAATCAGATTGTTTAAGCATATTTCCTGACAACAACTTAACATGATACATCTATCCTTGTACAGGAACTGATATAGGAAGGCAACAAAAATGACCTTAGTCACTCAATTGGCAATCTATATAAAATTAAAATGGGATTGGTTAGACATATGAAGGCAACCAAGAGGGCATTCTACAAAACATTGGAATGTGGTTGGTTACACAAATTAAAAGACAAGAGGGCCCAAAGTCACTCAATTAGCATGAAAATCTTTTTTATTTTTGTTTAACTTTGTATTAAGATTGTATTTCCTTATACAGGAACTAAAACAAATGGTTAGGACATGATATGGAGATACAAATTTGTCCCAAAGTCCTGACTAAAGTTTTTATTTTTAAGTGAGTATCCATGAGAGTGTTTCAAGAAATAACAAACATGCTTTCACGATTTAAATTGTTCCTCACCATTTTACATGTTTTTTACAAAGAAAATCATTCTTACATTATGAATTTTAATTTACAACCAAGTAAAAATCATGTCACTTATATCTTGATGTCAATGGTTATTGCTATAGTGACAAGTTTTGCCATTGCATGACATATCAGTTCAGTTTTGAAGACTTATAAATTTATAAAACCCATTGGTTGGCAAATAAGCAGACTGTTTCATGGACCAAACCCATCACTTCCACCTACTATGAACTCAGCCTCATTTTTGGTCAGACTGATAGATATATCTACATGCCTTATTTCTTATTTAGGGATTTTTTTCTGAACAAAAAAGATAGCATGTGTATTTTAATTTCAAATAAATTTTGAATTAAATAAAAAAAAACAATGCAGCAAATAAATAATCAATAATGTTTTGCCAGACAGCAGTTTCATGTGACAAATTTCAATGGCAATCAGAAAATTAATTTTGTGTGGCCTTATAAGTTAACAGAAACTGTCTTTTCTGTATTTCAGATCTGGTTACAAATCATACTAATCAACTATCATCTTGTATAATGACTCAAAAGAAGGAATAATTGATGATATTTTTCAGACATTTTTTTCAGCCATTCACATAAATTTAGCAATAAAACTGATTTATCCTCGGACGACTTCCTGTCTTAATTTAGTAACATGTCTTACGGAATAAGTATATTACAAACAGGGTCCATAAAGATAATTCTTCTATTAAATCATATTCCTTTTTCTGGATTTTCTATCATACTTCGCAGTGGATACCGGTAATAAGATATGAAATGGCTTACGGAATAAAACTGTGTCGTTAGTGTGTAACAAGCATCTTTCATGGAGATGTAATTCCTATTAAATCATATTCCTTTTTCCTGATTTCCTATCATATTTTGTGTTTGAAGATAATAAGAGAGGTTTTACTGAATGTTCCTGCCATTGGCAGATGGGATTATCTATCGGCAGACAAATTAAGTAATATGAAGTTATATTGATTTGTAGGGTTCTTATAGAGATTTTAGTTTACACATCTCTGTAATTCCAGATTCTAAGTTTTATAGTTTAAGGAAGAGGATATGTCTTCTAGGCATACACAACCATTAATCATACTCGGACTATCTCATACTTTTTCTCAACTTCTTCTATAATTTTTTATTAATATGTTGTAAAGGATGTCTTTTTTCTATAAGTATGCTATAACTGTCTTCTACAGAAACACTAGCTTTAACTGTTTAAAATCACTGATTAAAATTGATCACAATAACAACCAGAGATTTGTAGCTCACAAGTATTACCTATTTTATCTATTTTACTTATTACCATTGGGTCATTGATAACCAAAATCAAGAAAGTTAACAATGACACTGATGATTGTGCCGTGCCGGCTCTCCCTCTTTCTTTTCAAGTCTAAACTGATCAAATTAAATTTTAAATTAATTAAATCCAAATACTGCATAAATTTAGAGATAATATTACACTATTTCATTATACATAATCCCCCCCCCCCCCCTGTAATCCTTGATCAGAGAATCTCTCAACACTCAACACCTAGTTTTGAATACTACACAGGCAGATCTCAGTCTGAAAAAGCATTCAATGCCCTTGCCGAAATTCATGGTTTTCTCTGGGCACTTCAGTTACCTCCACTATTTAAAATTGAAATGACCATCTTGAATGGTGTAAAACTGTTACTTCACTCTTAACCAAAATTAGTGTATGTGCCCCTTTCATATAGTGATCTATCTTACTTAAGTTATGAAAACACACTAATTCATTCAGTTCATTGATAGATCAGTTTTCTTGAATTTTTTTGAAACTCTACTACCGCAGAGTTAATACCACAAATCGACAAACTTTCTCACTATAACTTGGATAAACCAAGTTAACTAGGATCACTGTTAATACTGTGAGCTATGGATATAAACAAACTGTTATCAACAAAACTACAGTGCTTTAAAAGTATGTGTTAAAAAATTTTCTAATAGCGTCAAATACTATATTTTTGTTTAATTAAATAAGTTAAAATTAAAATATTAAATTTTACATGTCAGTATTTTGAAGTTTTATTCAATTAATCTCACTTTAATCAATATTTTATGTATTTATTTTTTCTAAATATATATGAGTTATCTCCCCTTCGGGAAGCAGCAGGTGTATAATTAAACATATATTATTTTTCTTGTGTTGTAAATATTCAATAGAAAAATTCAGAAATTAGACATTTATAATAATGGCAATACATATTTTAAATTATATGTCACTTGATAAGATTTTGATAAATCAGGAATTTTGTTTTAATCATGTAATGTTTTCTGTCATGAAAAGATTATTTTCAAATAAGCAACTCGGAAGAATAAGTAAGCTATAACAAATTCTTATTTTGACACTGTAGGTTGTTGGGTATATTAACTATTTTTAACATATAGTCATATACCCCTCCACTCCCACCCCACTACACACATCAGTGTCAAATATTGTTGTAAGACAAGTGACAGTTGGCATTATTTTCTAATCTGAAGATTAATTTTTTATATTTGTAGGAACAGATGCTGAAAAAAGTATTCATTAGTTGTATTCACAGGATTATATTTTTCTATATTTTCTATGTAAAATAAACTTTTTTATTTTATCTATATTTGTTTTTTATTTATAATTAATTTTTTAATTCCTTAGTTGATTCCTAGATTGATTTTCTAGTGAAAGTTACAACATTAGAAGTGAAAGAATTTCTAGATGTGTCTCATATTTTGATTTTTTTCTCTGCTCTTCACTTTCAGAACAAACTGCAGCATTTTTTATTTATCTTATTTTATTATTATTATTTTATTCATTTATTTTTTTATTTTGCTGGGGGGGGGGGGGGGGGGGGGGATTTCATATTTTCCTTAAAACATAAAGAAACGAATGCAGCTAGCCTTTAAACACTTTTTTCACACATCTGTGCATTGTAAATACAGCTCTTTAATAATATTCTTAAATTGACAATTTCTATATTCAAGATGAAGCTACCAATTACTAATGGTTTACAGACTGGTCATGAATAGCCAACACAAAGCAGGAATGATGATAATTGATGATTATCTTTTCAATAACCGTCATAATTTCCTCCACCTTATGACTCAAATAACATTTCCACAACTGAAATATGGGCAAGACTTTTTGTTACCCAGAAACCAACACCATCCAATTGAATTCTATGTAAAAAAAAAATTTTTTTAAGAATTATTTTCACACATATGTTCAAAATGACTTGATTTCACAATTTTGTAGGATTTTTTTTCTGTTGAAATAAGAAATTTAATGGATGGTTCAGATCGAAGACTTTCAGGATTATGTTTGATTTATTTTTATCTATATATAATATTCAATTTATTCTAATATTTATTGTTGATAATTTAATTTTTTAAAGACTTTAAATATTCACAAATTGCTAAATATATAAAGATTTTAAAATAACATCCCTTTACTGAATTGGTTATTAAATTTGACTAAGAACCCACTTTCGATAACATAACTTCCAAGAATTATTTCTATGATATAAAAGTCAGTACTTAGTGGTATCTACAGATGGGATACAGGGAAAGATTTCCATTTGTATGTCGTTAAATTGTACCATACACTAAATTTTAACTTCAACTGAAAAAGAAAAAATAATGAAATCAAGTTATTATTGATACTTTTGTGAAAATTACTGTTTTAAAAATGTTTCAAGTAATTTAAGGGTGGGCTACAAAAGAAAGCCTTACCTACTTTTACCCTGAACTATTTTAATGTGCGAGTTTAAAACTGTTAAAAAAAGTTGCATACATGTTGATAAAGTTATCCGACCTATCTTACCGATCAACGACATGTTACCAAGTCCACGGAACACACAATGTACTTTTCTTTAAATATCAATAATTAATTTCGCCAGAATTTGCATGAATTCTTACCTTGCACTTTGCCAAAAACTTCAAATTCCACCGACAGCAGCGCTGGCCGTGCGGCAGCCATGATGTTTACACTCGACAACCACTGCGAAATGTAACAAGTCAAGCTAGTGGTCATGGTAGATATCACATGACCAATCACTCCAGCCGCGCCTTTTTATAAACGCTAACCATCGAGGCCACGTGTATAATGTTTTATGTTTCTCGTAAATTGATGTCAAATGATTGAGATGAGATTGATCGTCCCAGTTTGAATGTGAATACAATACTGAACTGTCTTGTTAGTTATTTATTCTATCACAGCGCTAATATCATTGGATCAAGTCAGACACGTTTATATACAGTAGTTGAACATATTATAGATCTATACCGATTCCGGGGAATACTCCAGGACTAGTCTTATTTTAAATACTGTAATTATTTTTGTGACTTCCAGTTACTACAGCCACTGCTTGCTCTCAAGGTTGCTATATTTCTGTTATTTAGGTGAACCTGGTGAACGCCAGTTGCAAAGAATTGGATTATAAATAAAAGAAATTGATACACTATCAGATTTTACCCAGTGTTTGGATCAGAATCACAGGGAAAACAAAATTATTGTACATACTCGACGCGGAACTGATTTAGCGAAAAGTTAAATTTTTTTTATTGATGATTAGTTTTAATTCACTATTAATGAGTTAATTGACAGACTTTCCATGTTCCTCGGTCCGATAGGTTTCGCCACCGTGAATGCACTGACATGAAAAGGTTCTAGAAATTGGTTCTCGGTGTGAAAACTATATAACAGGTTCTAGATAATGAATAGTTCGTGTGGAAACGAAACAGGCTCTAGAAAACGGTTCATGTCACCAGTGAAACTATATAAGGTTTATATATCCGACTATAAGAGGATATTAAATACTAACTGTAAATGATGTTGGTGACGATGATGCATATTGGTCACGCGTGAAAACTTTAACCATACAAAATGGCCACTTGTAATTTTAAACTGTTAACTATTATGGTTTAACCATACATAAAAGTCACGTGTAAGTTAAACATTAACCATATTGATCACAACGTTCTAGAAATGCTTCTTGTGAAAAAGAACATTGAACACAACGACAAAAAGCAAAGGAAATGTTTCTTTTAAAACCTTAGCCATAACGATCACAAGGTTATTGAAAATGTTGCTCTTTAAACTTTGTTCCCGAATGGGCACTTCAAATTCAGCAATTCCGAATGGTTCCTTTGAACACATGATATTGATAGTGCTCAAGGAAAAGTTAAATTTTAAAATGTTTTAACTAAAATCATTTAAATGTCGTCAGACTACAGGACATCATGGGGACATTTCATCAACTACAATGACCAAAGGTTAAAAATATTCATTTTAACTCTAGTTAATCACAACCATCACATGATTCGACAAAAGTTCCACCACAGTAGTCATAGCGTTTGTTCTAGATAGTCATAGCTTCTAGATAGACAAAGCCATGATAGCGTTTGTTCTAGATAGTCATAGCTTCTAGATAGACAAAGCCATGATAGCGTTGGTTCTAGATAGTCATAGCTTCTAGATAGACAAAGCCATGATAGCGTTGGTTCTAGATAGTCATAGCCATGATAGCGTTTGCTCTAGATAGTCATAGCCATGATAGCGTTGGTTCTAGATAGTCATAGCTTCTAGATAGACAAAGCCATGATAGCGTTGGTTCTAGATAGTCATAGCTTCTTGATAGACAAAGCCATGATAGCGTTGGTTCTAGATAGTCATAGCCATGATAGCGTTTGTTCTAGATAGTCATAGCCATGATAGCGTTGGTTCTAGATAGTCATAGCTTCTAGATAGACAAAGCCATGATAGCGTTGGTTCTAGATAGTCATAGCCATGATAGCGTTTGTTCTAGATAGTCATAGCCATGATAGCGTTGGTTCTAGATAGTCATAGCCATGATATCGTTGGTTCTAGATAGACAAAGCCATGATAGCGTTGGTTCTACAGTCATAGCCATGATAGCGTTGGTTCTAGACAGTCATAGCCATGATAGCGTTTGTTCTAGATAGTCATAGCCATGATAACGTTGGTTCTAGATAGTCATAGCCATGATAGCGTTGGTTCTAGATAGTCATAGCCATGATAGCGTTGGTTCTAGATAGACAAAGCCATGATAGCGTTGGTTCTAGATAGTCATAGCTATGATAGCGTTGGTTCTACAGTCATAGCCATGATAGCACTGGTTCTACAGTCATAGCCATGATAGCGTTGGTTCTAGATAGTCATAGCCATGATAGCGTTGGTTCTAGATAGTCATAGCCATGATAACGTTGGTTCTAGATAGTCGTAGCCATGATAGCGTTGGTTCTACAGTCATAGTCATGATAGCGTTGGTTCTAGATAGTCATAGCCATGATAACGTTGGTTCTAGATAGTCGTAGCCATGATAGCGTTGGTTCTACAGTCATAGCCATGATAGCGTTGGTTCTAGATGGTCATAGCCATGATAGCGTTGGTTCTAGATAGACAAAGCCATGATAGCGTTGGTTCTAGATAGTCATAGCCATGATAACGTTGGTTCTAGACAGTCATAGCCATGATAACGTTGGTTCTAGATAGTCATAGCCATGATAGCATTGGTTCTAGATAGTCATAGCCATGATAACATTGGTGCTAGATAGTCATAGCCATGATAGCGTTGGTTCTAGATAGACGTAGCCATGACAGCACTGGTTCTACAGTCATAGCCATGATAACGTTGGTTCTAGATAGTCATAGCCATGATAGCATTGGTTCTAGATAGTCATAGCCATGATAACATTGGTGCTAGATAGTCATAGCCATGATAGCGTTGGTTCTAGACAGTCATAGCCATGATAACGTTGGTTCTAGACAGTCATAGCCATGATAGCGTTGGTTCTAGATAGACGTAGCCATGATAGCACTGGTTCTACAGTCATAGCCATGATAGCGTTGGTTCTAGATAGTCATAGTCATGATAGCGTTGGTTCTAGATAGACAAAGCCATGATAGTGTTGGTTCTAGATAGTCATAGTCATGATAGCGTTGGTTCTAGATAGTCATAGTCATGATAGCGTTGGTTCTAGATAGTCATAGTCATGATAGCGTTGGTTCTAGATAGTCATAGTCATGATAGCGTTGGTTCTAGACAGTCATAGCCATGATAGCGTTGGTTCTAGATAGTCATAGCCATGATTGCGTTGGTTCTAGATAGTCAAAGCCATGATAGCGTTGGTTCTAGATAGTCATAGTCATGATAGCGTTGGTTCTAGATAGTCGTAGTCATGATAGCACTGGTTCTACAGTCATAGCCATGATAGCGTTGGTTCTAGATAGTCATAGTCATGATAGCGTTGGTTCTAGACAGTCATAGCCATGATAGCGTTGGTTCCAGATAGTCGTAGTCATGATAGCACTGGTTCTACAGTCATAGCCATGATAGCGTTGGTTCTAGATAGTCATAGCCATGATAGCATTGGTTCTAGACAGTCATAGCCATGATAGCATTGGTTCTAGATAGTCATAGCCATGATAGCGTTGGTTCTACAGTCATAGCCATGATAGCGTTGGTTCTAGACAGTCATAGCCATGATAGCGTTTGTTCTAGATAGTCATAGCCATGATAACGTTGGTTCTAGATAGTCATAGCCATGATAGCGTTGGTTCTAGATAGTCATAGCCATGATAGCGTTGGTTCTAGATAGACAAAGCCATGATAGCGTTGGTTCTAGATAGTCATAGCCATGATAGCGTTGGTTCTACAGTCATAGCCATGATAGCACTGGTTCTACAGTCATAGCCATGATAGCGTTGGTTCTAGATAGTCATAGCCATGATAACGTTGGTTCTAGATAGTCATAGCCATGATAACGTTGGTTCTAGATAGTCGTAGCCATGATAGCGTTGGTTCTACAGTCATAGTCATGATAGCGTTGGTTCTAGATAGTCATAGCCATGATAACGTTGGTTCTAGATAGTCGTAGCCATGATAGCGTTGGTTCTACAGTCATAGCCATGATAGCGTTGGTTCTAGATGGTCATAGCCATGATAGCGTTGGTTCTAGATAGACAAAGCCATGATAGCGTTGGTTCTAGATAGTCATAGCCATGATAACGTTGGTTCTAGACAGTCATAGCCATGATAACGTTGGTTCTAGATAGTCATAGCCATGATAGCATTGGTTCTAGATAGTCATAGCCATGATAACATTGGTGCTAGATAGTCATAGCCATGATAGCGTTGGTTCTAGATAGACGTAGCCATGATAGCACTGGTTCTACAGTCATAGCCATGATAACGTTGGTTCTAGATAGTCATAGCCATGATAGCATTGGTTCTAGATAGTCATAGCCATGATAACATTGGTGCTAGATAGTCATAGCCATGATAGCGTTGGTTCTAGACAGTCATAGCCATGATAGCGTTGGTTCTAGACAGTCATAGCCATGATAGCGTTGGTTCTAGATAGACGTAGCCATGATAGCACTGGTTCTACAGTCATAGCCATGATAGCGTTGGTTCTAGATAGTCATAGTCATGATAGCGTTGGTTCTAGATAGACAAAGCCATGATAGTGTTGGTTCTAGATAGTCATAGTCATGATAGCGTTGGTTCTAGATAGTCATAGTCATGATAGCGTTGGTTCTAGATAGTCATAGTCATGATAGCGTTGGTTCTAGATAGTCATAGTCATGATAGCGTTGGTTCTAGACAGTCATAGCCATGATAGCGTTGGTTCTAGATAGTCATAGCCATGATTGCGTTGGTTCTAGATAGTCATAGCCATGATAGCGTTGGTTCTAGATAGTCATAGCCATGATAGCGTTGGTTCTAGATAGTCATAGCCATGATAGCGTTGGTTCTAGATAGTCATAGTCATGATAGCGTTGGTTCTAGATAGACAAAGTCATGATAGCGTTGGTTCTAGATAGTCATAGTCATGATAGCGTTGGTTCTAGATAGTCATAGCCATGATAGCGTTGGTTCTAGATAGTCAAAGCCATGATAGCGTTGGTTCTAGATAGTCATAGTCATGATAGCGTTGGTTCTAGATAGTCGTAGTCATGATAGCACTGGTTCTACAGTCATAGCCATGATAGCGTTGGTTCTAGATAGTCATAGTCATGATAGCGTTGGTTCTAGACAGTCATAGCCATGATAGCGTTGGTTCTAGATAGACAAAGCCATGATAACGTTGGTTCTAGATAGTCATAGTCATGATAGCGTTGGTTCTAGATAGTCGTAGTCATGATAGCGTTGGTTCTAGATAGTCATAGCCATGATAGGGTTGGTTCTAGATAGTCGTAGTCATGATAGCATTGGTTCTAGATAGTCATAGCCATGATAGCGTTGGTTCTAGATAGTCGTAGTCATGATAGCACTGGTTCTAGACAGTCATAGCCATGATAACGTTTGTTCTAGATAGTCATAGTCATGATAGCGTTGGTTCTAGATAGTCGTAGTCATGATAGCGTTGGTTCTACAGTCATAGCCATGATAGCGTTGGTTCTAGATTGTCGTAGTCATGATAGCGTTGGTTCTAGATAGTCGTAGCCATGATAGCGTTGGTTCTAGATAGTCGTAGTCATGATAGCGTTGGTTCTAGACAGTCATAGCCATGATAACGTTGGTTCTAGATAGTCGTAGTCATGATAGCGTTGGTTCTAGATAGTCATAGCCATGATAGCGCTGGTTCTACAGTCATAGCCATGATAGCATTGGTTCTAGACAGTCATAGCCATGATAGCGTTGGTTCTAGATAGTCATAGCCATGATAGCGTTGGTTCTAGACAGTCATAGCCATGATAGCGTTGGTTCTAGATAGTCATAGCCATGATAGCGTTGGTTCTAGATAGTCATAGCCATGATAGCGTTGGTTCTAGATAGTCATAGCCATGATAGCGTTGGTTCTAGATAGTCATAGCCATGATAGCATTGGTTCTAGATAGTCAAAGCCATGAAAGCATTGGTTCTAGATAGTCATAGCCATGATAGCGTTGGTTCTAGAATGCTTACAAGTTTCGCTCTAGCATTTACAAGGTTCTAGAAAATGTTCTTTTCTACATGTAAACCACAATGATCACCCAGTTTATCACAACGGTTATAATGGTCTAAAAATGTTATAACAAAAAAATACTCAATGGTCATAAAGGTTACAAGATTTGATTTCATATAAACATATAAATGGATGATAAAACCATTTACATCAAACATCGCCTTCAGCTAATAGAAGACCATATTCATACTCATGGTAGGTGCTACTGGACATTATGCACAATTCATCATTACACTGGACTTCAGTTTTTCAATCATAAGCATTTGAAAAATTTAATTGAAGGAACAAATAAGTTAAACAACTCAATCAACCAATCATGGGGGCAAAATATTTCAAGTAAAAGTGAGTATTGATGTGGTGATCAAGAATGAACCCAGAGTAGAGAACGTGTCAAGTAAACTGAATATAGTTATGTTGCATCAGACACCTCGTATATTTGTAAAACTTGTTATTTAAAGCATCAATCCTTAGCTCTACTCTAGTCCTTGTTGTACAGCAATAATATATGTAGATGCTATAGATTTGTATTGTGCAGTAGGGCCAGTATTTCCAAAGGTCATCAGTCTACCCTAGCCTTCCTTAGGGTGATCTCTTTATATAGAAGTCTTTTACTATACAGTCTTCTATCATATTTACCGTAATTTATCTGATATTTCTATTGAACCAATCACTGATGTTAAAATATGTGTCAATCAAACACTTGTAAACTACAAATCAATTTCATAAATATAAACTTCGGCCAAAATATTGTAGGAACAAAAAGAAATATTATAAATAATTATGTAATCAAAAAAGCTTACCATCTCTGGGTTAAAGGGTATCTAAAGCTTGAAAGATATAATTGTTTGTACTTTAGACAGCTAGAATTTACCAATTGTTTACTGCAGATACACAACAAATAATGGCTATCCAACAAGAGGGTCATGAAGGATCTGGAGTATCCAAGAAGAGGGTCATGAAGGTCCTGGAGGCTGGTCTGAAATTGATATGCATCCATCTTTTTTAGCACAATACAGCCTCAACTGTATTAACACAATTTTTTTCCTATGATTCAACCTATATTGACCCTTTTTCATCCAATATGATCTATATTTTATCTTTACCTTTAAAAATATTTTACTTGTTCAAGCCACTGCAGTCAGAAGGTCAAGGTCAACCAGCTTTAAATTTTGGTAAAGCTTTATGCACTGATGCTGTATATGAAGGTTAAAGTTTCTAGGCAAGGTATTTAAAGGTTTGACTTCTTTAGGTTAATGCAATTTTGGTAGAGCTTTATTCACTGATGCTATATAGTAGGATTCAAGTGTTTTTGGGTCGATGAAATTTTGGATGTGGGTCAAGGTAAATGATCTTTGCACATGGTCCAGTAGTAGAGTAATTGAGTTGTACACCTTAGTTAAGGTTCTTTCATTTATATCAACGTGATCAGTTGAAATGGTGGAGAAACTCACTCACCAGGAGTGCCAGCACACAACCACCATCCTTTAGAAAGCAATATAACAATATGTATCAAACTTTCTATACATGGAGTGTTTCATTTCTTACATAGTGAAAAGTTTGTCAATTGGCATTTTGTGACAGGCTCTATCCATACACCTCTTATGTACCTTGGGTCACAAAGATCATGTAATGTCATGTAATGTCATGTGACAGACTGTTTTAAGGGACACTTGCACAGAAAAATATTGGGGATTGTCAATATTCCTGTAATGAAACTGTAATTTCTTGTAAAACTAACTGTTGTAACAATGGAAGACAATCATTTTTCAGTAAAAGTAAAAACTATGCCATCAAAATAACCCAATCTCTCATCTCTAAACATACAATTTCAGACAGTGTCAATGTCTGATAGCAGTAATTAGGACATCATGTGTACTGTGTAGTCTGGGTACCAAAAACCCTTGCAGGTAGAAAATAATGGACTGATATATAAACAGCCATAATTACAGGAAAAACATCATGTTCACCAGAGGATAGGATAATAATTTTTTCTATTTTTTATTACAAAAAGCCTGCAGTTCAGAAAACATATGGGTTGCCAAGCAACACATACAAATAGATCTATGGTTTAATTAACTGGTAAAATATATTTAATACCACACCTGGTTGTTCCCATTCTGGAATTTTCTTTATTGATATAAAAAAATCTCTGGGTAAAATAAACAGAATTGTTTTATGAAAGAAATATAAGGGAGTGTGACTGAAAAATTGAAGTGCATATTCATGTAGTGAATTATATATTTATACCACTGTACTGGGGATATAAAGATATGTGTCCAGGATTTCCCTTCAACAATATGATGTAGACCACTGTCATGTTTATATTTCATAATCATTATACATTCTCATAATCAGACCAGTTATATTTCAAAAGAACTGATTGAAAATTTAAAACATGTACAGCAAAACCTTGATTAATTGCCACCTTTTGTTATCACACGCCTTTCGAAGAAAGAGGGGGGATATTAATGTGAGTTTCCGTCCGTCTGTAAGCTGTCTTGTCTACACTAATTCTCCAAAATTTTAAGCACTATTTCACAAAACTTGGTGCAAAGCATCAAAATAGATAGATGTGCATATCATTTCCCCGAGTTGAATTGCTCATTTTACTTGGAGTTATGACTCTTTGACTGAAAGACCTAAAACAGTTCAATTTTCTAGTAATACACATGAGTGGAGCAAAAAATTGATTTGGTATTTAGCTTCTCTATAGTCTTAAATAATAATTTCTTCATTTTGTGAAATTTGCTCGAAAAATGGGTAACATGTATTTGCATTAAATTTTGACAAAGTTGAAAAATGCCTTCATAATATCATGTCGAGACAAAATTCTTGTCTGGTGTAATTTTCCAAAACTATGAAGTACTATTGAACAAAACTTAGTGCAAAGCATTACATTCATAGCAGATGTGCATATCATTAACCCGAGTTAGTTTGCTAATTTTTCTGGAAGTTATGGCCCTTTGATTGAAAAATCCAAAATGGTAAAATTTTCTAAAACTGGAGCCAAAATCTGATGTGATATTTGGATTTTCTATAGTCTAAAAATAATAAGTCATTCATTTCATGAAATTTAGTTGGAAAATAGTTCATGTAAAGCATTAAAATTGACAGGAGATGTGCATATCATTAACCTGAGTTGGTTTCCTTTATTTTCCTTGGAGTTATTGCCCTTTGAACAAAAGTGCAAATCACAAAAGAACCTGATGGCGGGGGGATCCTAATTCACTGAATTTGCTTTTTCAGACCAAATTTGGTGTTATTAAAGGAGTTGATTTGAGTAATGGTGTTTAATGTTCCAGTCAAGAATATTTCACTTATATCGAGACGTCGCCTGCTATAGGCGAAGGTGCAGAAATTTTGCCTGTGCGTTGCGCTGATGGCATTATACAGCAGGGTTCTTTAGTGTGCCAAGCCGACCGTGACACGGGACCTCGTTTATTTAAAGTTCCTGTCTGAAAGAACCATGACTTTCATTTTGTAGTGCCGAGTGCTTGGCGAAAGAACAGTCACTACCCACTTTTAAGTCTTGGGTCAGACCCGGCCGGGGATCGAACCCACAATCTCACACTTATGTAGCAAGCACTCTACCAACTGAGCTACCGCAGTGGTTGGTGTTATTAAAGGGATTTGGTGATAGAAGAAATGGATTTTGATATTTTAAAATAGTGTGGTAGTAAGGGAGATTAAGTTATTGAGGGCATTATAACAAGCTTTTACTGTACAATAGTTTCAAATTTAAATGTACATGTTCTGTTTATGAATTGGCTGTAAAAAATTGTCTATCCAGAAATAAGCAAAATGTTTTCTGCATGCCACAGTACATATCTCATGGAGCTGGTTATGGAAGAGACCACAAACAATTTTTTTATTTTCGTACAGAGGAAATTTTTTTAGTGTTGATCTGTTGATACTTATAAAATTAAAGAAATTGTATTCTGTTTCCTTATGGTGTAAAAAATTATTAGTACATGTACTGTTTTAAAAACCTCTTGCTGTAGATATTAAATTATGTTTTTTCTGTCATTGAAGAATGTGCTGTGTGATTTCTAATGGCACATTTGTTGACATTGACAATTCACAGGTTTTGTAAACTTGGTGATTATGATCTGATGAGATGAGTTGAGTTGAGTAATGGTGTTTAATGTCCCAGTCAAGAATATTTCACTTATATCGAGATGTTTATGATCTGATGAATTTTGTCTATAGATGAACCAATCAAATACTGTTTTGTGCAAAAAAATCATTAAAACTAAGGATACTGCACATAACACCCTTCATCTTATGTGCTAATCTTATATTTTATGATCACTACTTATGTGCAGTGTTTTGGGTGGTTCTAGTCAATACAGCTACAAAAATAAAGGGAAAATATTTACATTCTTAATCTATGATTTAAATTACATGTATCGTGAGTTATTTTATTTATTTATTTATTTGTTTAATTTTTAAATTCTCATTGTTTTAAGATTATATCAATATGCACTGGTGATTTTCTCACTCTATATACATGTACTTGTATTCATTTACTTGTTTTACATACAAATGTTATTAAATTCTCTTCATTTTTTAAATTCTCCAAAACTATGAAGCACTATTTAATGAAACTTGGTGCAAAACATTAACATTGATAGGAAATGCGCATATCCTTAACCCGAGTTGGTTTGCTCATTTTCCTGGGAGTTATTGCTCTTTGAACTTAAGTACAAATCACAAAAAAGAACCTGCTGGCAGGAGATGCTTATTCACTGATTTTACTTGTTCTTGTTCCAATTGTACTAATTTATTCTGTTTCCCCTCTTATTCTCTTTAAATGCATATTAAAGTTGTGTCTTTGAATCATAATGTATATGGCATATATACATAACAAAACAAGGTAACCATGTGACAGAATGTCTAAATTATAAAACCAAAATCTGTGTTTGAAATAATAATCTTTTATTTGTTCAATATTGTAAAGTGTTTTTTTTTCAGTGTCATCAGAAGGGAAAAGAATTGTACAATTGTCATAAGTAATATTGATAATTTGTATGAAACAAATGTCACAGACCAGCTGTGTTACATATAACACAGACAATCAAAGGTTTGTTCAACATAACAAGTGTGTAGGCTTTCCTTCTGGAAAACATGCAGTTCAACAGTGATTGTTCACAAAAGCTCATGTGGATGACAGCAGTAAATGTTCATGTTCAACTTAGATTCAAGACGACGTCCCAACTACATAATTTGAAGAGATTGTTTTAATAAATTCTGAAACTAGTTTATGACAACATGCATTTTTGTCTATATATTATTGCAAGTGCTTTATATAATTCTGGATAGGGTATAAATGATAAAATTAATCAATTAATAAATTGTTTCAGATTACCGATATGAATCATTTATTTGGCATTTGTAATCCAGTCAATGAATGTGTCCAAATCTAAGGAGAAAACTAAAAAAGCATCAACCCAGACACAATATTTTTGTTATTGTTCGTTATCGTTCAACAGACATAAAAGTGTTTGCACAGGCACTCGGGAAGTGGAAAGCATAGTTCAACAAGCCTCAGATGGATTATATCATTATACCATTATCACATGTAAGTGAATGACACAGTGACACTGATTACTTGGAATTGCATGTTTCAATTTTGATCTCAAGTTTTCGTGATGTTAAACCTTATCTTATAAACAAATGACTTCAGCTTATCCTGTTATCCATGGTTTTCTATTAACCAAAGTTAAATCGTTGAAGTCCTACTATCGTATATTAGTAAACTGGAAAGTTAGAATCCACTTGTTTAGCCCAAGCTGTAAGTCCTCCAGAAATATCTTTAATATCAACATTTTCTTGTTTTAATTTTTCTTTCAGTTTTTGTACGGCTAATTGGGAGTCATTTCCCCTTCGACACACTACAATGATAGGGGATGCTCCACTGTCTGGAGACGTGTTTTTTATGTTAGATGTAAGCTGTGATATACTGTCCTCTTTGTCTACATCACTGATGGGTATATCTGGTACCAAGATAAGGATAAAATAAAGACTCTTGTGATTTTTCATAGAACAATTAGTTTCACTTTATGCCTTTCTGTATTACCAATAATATACAAGTAAATGTACCAATAATTTAGCATGAAAACATACAACAGATTGTGCAAAAAAATACCAAATCTTACTCGTCCTCTCTCTCTTTTTCACTCACAAACACACTAGCATACTCTTGTTTATTTATGTGCACATACAGACTTACAATTAAATATTCACATGCAATACAGAGCTGAAGTCTACATGAAGTATCAAATGACACAATAATAACAATGACTCTAAAACTACATGTTTGTAAAAAAGTAAACCGGACACAATGTATCACATCAAGTAACGTATAGATTAATCCTTGAGTGGAATGGAGTAACAGAGTTTTACACCCCATCAAGATTCTTTTACTTATAGGGAAGGCGAGTTCAGGGATAGTTGAGGAAACCAGGGTGCAAGGAGAAAACTACCACCCTTTAAAACTTAAGTGGTGAGAGGCCGTGCACATATTTTTGACTTTTTTGTCTCTATCTTTGAAAGATACTGAATTCTATTATACTGTATTTTATCATTATGAAATTACAAGTTACAGATGAGTAGATATGAAAATAATATGCACCAAACATGCATTATACAAAATCAATTTTTATTTATCAAAGGATACTAATTGTATTACTAGCTGGAAGTTGACATATCTCCATCTCTACAGGTGTTCTGACATCAACTAAAATGTGTGATGTATTGTTGTCTAACATTGTCTTATACTCCTGAAAAACAAGTCATGTCTTCATAATTATATACCAATACAAACAATAGGCTTATTGGTCTTAATGCTCACCTGGGTCCTAATACAGTTTTGTCTGAACAATATATAGGACACTAAAGAATTTCCTAAATAGCCAAGGTTTGTGCAATTACAAACTACATAATAACAGATTATTTAATACATCTAAGGTATTTTTACATAACTGTCAGAAATAATTCTTAAATAATCTATAGGGTCCCCTCTAATTTCCCCATTTGGAGACCCACAGAAAGGTTTTTGAAGATTTTCACGATTTCACCCTTATAGATACCACTTAAAAGTCTTTTGTCTAAATATGTTCCAATGCATTAGAATTAAAAATATTTATCATATATACAAAATGTAGACTTCTATTTAATTATAGACTTTTAAATACACAAGATAGAAAATTAACTAGTATGTCAAATAAAATTACAGATTTCTTCCAGTCCTAACAAAGTACACATGACTCTTTATTCAATTACCTTTGCAGTTATCCTGTTTTTCTCAGACAGAACTTGTAAGGGTTTGTCCTGTAATGTAACAAATGATATAAACATAATACATGTATATAAAATGGTGTATTACAATATAACATATTTATGAATATATCAGTTACTCCATCAAGAATAAAATGTTGAATGATATTTCTTAGCTTTTCAAATTGTGGCTTTCAAAACCAACTCACTTGCTCAATCAAATTGTCGTTGACTAGGAAGGTAATAGGCCCATGGCTGTTTAGCACACTGCCAGTGGAGATTGCTCATTAATTGATAAAACCTTTACTTGACACATATAAGGAATGACCCATTCCTATTCTGAAAATCTATGAAAAACTACAAAATGGTCCATAGTGAAAATTTCCTTCTCGTTCACTGATTAATACCTGGGCCAAACATTTCTCAGGGATCTAAAACTCATGTAAAATTTTCTTACCTTGTCATCAGCCCTGGCACCACAGAACTGTACATAATCAATGAGTTTGGTTATAGAAGGATTGTCACCACATACAGGACAGCTGGGTTGTCTCCCCCTGAGCCTTATCTTTCTAAATGTACCATCTAGTCCATCAAATAGTAACATCTGCTGACAATAAGATGCTGAACACTATATAGGAATATATGTACTAAACAAAATTTGAAGTATAAAAAAATTTACACAAAACCTTTTTCCTGGCTAATACACCCTTAGTACTTGACATTCCAAAATAGTTTTTAAATACTGTACATTTCACTTCGCAACAGAATGACCGACTCATGATCCCATGTTAATAGACACCCATAGACACCCTTTGGGAGAAATGTTGGTACATCAGAGTAAACATAGGTATAATTTGGCTTGTGGATGAGCTTCATTGTTACAAACCTCAAATAATTGCCACAAATTGTTTAGTCAAATATTGTCAGTATAAAGTGATTTAACTATAAAAATTAAGCAAGTTTAAAAAAGAAAAAGTAAAAGAAAATGTATTTAGGGACTTCAAATGAGTACGACAGTAAGCAAGGTGGCAAAGTTATTGAGGGTTATTGTAACACGGCTTTACTGTGGCAGTAAGTCAGATTGAGGGGCATTATAACAAGGTGTTACTGTGGTGGTAAGTGAGATGACAGCTTTAGAGGTGATATTTTAACAAGATTTTACTGTATATAAAGGATACATTCTATTCCTGCTGCAATCTTGATGGCTTCTAGAGCTTGTAAACAACCAATAATACCTGGAACTGAAAACAAACAGATATAAAACAATGGTGAAATACTGTAAAAACCTCTGTTTATCACCAGTATTTGTTCAGTAAAAACTTGGCATTATAGATGGGTTTAGCGACAAATGAAATTACATACAAGAAATTGAATTTTTGGCTTTCAAAAAATGTAGCAATAAGTGAGGTTTCAAAGTTATTGAGGGGCGTTATAATGAGGTTTTACTGTTATATAAATGTAGATTTGTTTTGCAAAAGAATATAGGATGCTAAGATGTTTCCTTTATCTTGTTACACAATTCAAAATTTACATTTCTCCAGAAGAATATACTCGTGACAATTTCATTTTAACGAGTATATCACATCTGTGTTTGCTGGAAAATCAATCTAGTGACAAGTATTTAACTTACTGTTAGGCCTTAGCTAATGGGTGATGTTGTCTTACACCCCAGTTAAGATTCTTTTTGCTTATATTGAGGTGGTCAGTTAATGAATGGTGGAGGAAACCAGAGTGAACGAAGAAAACCACCAACCTTTGAAAAGCAAATACTAGTAGACAAACTTTCTCACAATAAGATCTGCCTAAGTGGGATTCAGACTTGAGTAAAGAGGGGAACTGTACACCCCCATCAGAACAGTTGATAACAGTTTCTGGTGGTGGAGGTTTGGGGTACAAACACCTGTAAATGGACTGCCTTTGTAGTGGTACACAGTCAGATAAATATAATACTTACTAACACCCAGTACACCTCCATCAGAACAGTTGGTGACAGTTTCTGGTGGTGGAGGTTTGGGGTACAAACATCTGTAAATGGACTGCCTTTGTAGTGGTACACAGTCAGTCAGATAAATATAATACTTACTAACACCCAGTACACCTCCATCAGAACAGTTGGTGACAGTTTCTGGTGGTGGAGGTTTGAGGTACAAACATCTGTAACATGGACTGCCTTTGTAGTGGTACACAGTCAGTTAGATAAATATAATACTTACTAACACCCAGTACACCTCCATCAGAACAGTTGGTGACAGTTTCTGGTGGTGGAGGTTTGAGGTACAAACATCTGTAACATGGACTGCCTTTGTAGTGGTACACAGTCAGTTAGATAAATATAATACTTACTAACACCCAGTACACCTCCATCAGAACAGTTGGTGACAGTTTCTGGTGGTGGAGGTTTGGGGTACAAACACCTGTAAATGGACTGCCTTTGTAGTGGTACACAGTCAGCTAGATAAATATAATACTTACTAACACCCAGTACACCTCCATCAGAACAGTTGGTGACAGTTTCTGGTGGTGGAGGTTTGGGGTACAAACACCTGTAACATGGACTACCTTTGTAGTAGTACACAGTCAGCTAGATAAATATAATACTTACTAACACCCAGTACACCTCCATCAGAACAGTTGGTGACAGTTTCTGGTGGTGGAGGTTTGGGGTACAAACACCTGTAAATGGACTGCCTTTGTAGTGGTACACAGTCAGATAAATATAATACTTACTAACACCCAGTACACCTCCATCAGAACAGTTGGTGACAGTTTCTGGTGGTGGAGGTTTGGGGTACAAACACCTGTAAATGGACTGCCTTTGTAGTGGTACACAGTCAGCTAGATAAATATAATACTTACTAACACCCAGTACACCTCCATCAGAACAGTTGGTGACAGTTTCTGGTGGTGGAGGTTTGGGGTACAAACACCTGTAAATGGACTGCCTTTGTAGTGGTACACAGTCAGCTAGATAAATATAATACTTACTAACAAACAGTACACCTCCATCAGAACAGTTGGTGACAGTTTCTGGTGGTGGAGGTTTGAGGTACAAACACCTGTAAATGGACTGCCTTTGTAGTGGTACACAGTCAGATAAATATAATACTTACTAACACCCAGTACACCTCCATCAGAACAGTTGGTGACAGTTTCTGGTGGTGGAGGTTTGGGGTACAAACACCTGTAACATGGACTACCTTTGTAGTAGTACACAGTCAGCTAGATAAATATAATACTTACTAACACCCAGTACACCTCCATCAGAACAGTTGGTGACAGTTTCTGGTGGTGGAGGTTTGGGGTACAAACACCTGTAAATGGACTGCCTTTGTAGTGGTACACAGTCAGTCAGATAAATATAATACTTACTAACACCCAGTACACCTCCATCAGAACAGTTGGTGGCAGTTTCTGGTGGTGGAGGTTTGGGGTACAAACACCTGTAAATGGACTGCCTTTGTAGTGGTACACAGTCAGTCAGATAAATATAATACTTACTAACACCCAGTACACCTCCATCAGAACAGTTGGTGACAGTTTCTGGTGGTGGAGGTTTGAGGTACAAACATCTGTAACATGGACTGCCTTTGTAGTGGTACACAGTCAGTTAGATAAATATAATACTTACTAACACCCAGTACACCTCCATCAGAACAGTTGGTGACAGTTTCTGGTGGTGGAGGTTTGGGGTACAAACACCTGTAAATGGACTGCCTTTGTAGTGGTACACAGTCAGCTAGATAAATATAATACTTACTAACACCCAGTACACCTCCATCAGAACAGTTGGTGACAGTTTCTGGTGGTGGAGGTTTGGGGTACAAACACCTGTAACATGGACTACCTTTGTAGTAGTACACAGTCAGCTAGATAAATATAATACTTACTAACACCCAGTACACCTCCATCAGAACAGTTGGTGACAGTTTCTGGTGGTGGAGGTTTGAGGTACAAACACCTGTAAATGGACTGCCTTTGTAGTGGTACACAGTCAGTCAGATAAATATAATACTTACTAACACCCAGTACACCTCCATCAGAACAGTTGGTGACAGTTTCTGGTGGTGGAGGTTTGAGGTACAAACATCTGTAACATGGACTGCCTTTGTAGTGGTACACAGTCAGATAAATATAATACTTACTAACACCCAGTACACCTCCATCAGAACAGTTGGTGACAGTTTCTGGTGGTGGAGGTTTGGGGTACAAACACCTGTAAATGGACTGCCTTTGTAGTGGTACACAGTCAGATAAATATAATACTTACTAACACCCAGTACACCTCCATCAGAACAGTTGGTGACAGTTTCTGGTGGTGGAGGTTTGAGGTACAAACACCTGTAAATGGACTGCCTTTGTAGTGGTACACAGTCAGCTAGATAAATATAATACTTACTAACACCCAGTACACCTCCATCAGAACAGTTGGTGACAGTTTCTGGTGGTGGAGGTTTGAGGTACAAACACCTGTAAATGGACTGCCTTTTTAGTGGTACACAGTCAGTTAGATAAATATAATACTTACTAACACCCAGTACACCTCCATCAGAACAGTTGGTGACAGTTTCTGGTGGTGGAGGTGTGGGGTACAAACACCTGTAACATGGGCTACCTTTGTAGTGGTACACAGTCAGTTAGATAAATATAATACTTACTAACACCCAGTACACCTCCATCAGAACAGTTGGTGACAGTTTCTGGTGGTGGAGGTTTGGGGTACAAACACCTGTAAATGGACTGCCTTTGTAGTGGTACACAGTCAGTCAGATAAATATAATACTTACTAACACCCAGTACACCTCCATCAGAACAGTTGGTGACAGTTTCTGGTGGTGGAGGTGTGGGGTACAAACATCTGTAACATGGACTGCCTTTGTAGTGGTACACAGTCAGCTAGATAAATATAATACTTACTAACACCCAGTACACCTCCATCAGAACAGTTGGTGACAGTTTCTGGTGGTGGAGGTTTGAGGTACAAACATCTGTAACATGGACTGCCTTTGTAGTGGTACACAGTCAGCTAGATAAATATAATACTTACTAACCCAGTACACCTCCATTAGAACAGTTGGTGACAGTTTCTGGTGGTGGAGTTTGAGGTACAAACACCTGTAAATGGACTGCCTTTGTAGTGGTACACAGTCAGATAAATATAATACTTACTAACACCCAGTACACCTCCATCAGAACAGTTGGTAACAGTTTCTGGTGGTGGAGGTTTGGGGTACAAACACCTGTAAATGGACTGCCTTTGTAGTGGTACACAGTCAGCTAGATAATATAATACTTACTACACACCCAGTACACCCCATCAGAACAGTTGGTGACAGTTTCTGGTGGTGGAGGTGTGGGGTACAAACATCTGTAACATGGACTGCCTTTGTAGTGGTACACAGTCAGTCAGATAAATATAATACTTACTAACACCCAGTACACCTCCATCAGAACAGTTGGTGACAGTTTCTGGTGGTGGAGGTTTGGGGTACAAACACCTGTAAATGGACTGCCTTTGTAGTGGTACACAGTCAGATAAATATAATACTTACTAACACCCAGTACACCTCCATCAGAACAGTTGGTGACAGTTTCTGGTGGTGGAGGTTTGAGGTACAAACATCTGTAACATGGACTGCCTTTGTAGTGGTACACAGTCAGTTAGATAAATATAATACTTACTAACACCCAGTACACCTCCATCAGAACAGTTGGTGACAGTTTCTGGTGGTGGAGGTTTGGGTACAAACACCTGTAAATGGACTGCCTTTGTAGTGGTACACAGTCAGCTAGATAAATATAATACTTACTAACACCCAGTACACCTCCATCAGAACAGTTGGTGACAGTTTCTGGTGGTGGAGGTTTGGGGTACAAACACCTGTAAATGGACTGCCTTTGTAGTGGTACACAGTCAGTTAGATAAATATGATACTTACTAACACCCAGTACACCTCCATCAGAACAGTTGGTGACAGTTTCTGGTGGTGGAGGTTTGAGGTACAAACATCTGTAACATGGACTGCCTTTGTAGTAGTACACAGTCAGCTAGATAAATATAATACTTACTAACACCCAGTACACCTCCATCAGAACAGTTGGTGACAGTTTCTGGTGGTGGAGGTTTGAGGTACAAACATCTGTAAATGGACTGCCTTTTTAGTGGTACACAGTCAGCTAGATAAATATAATACTTACTAACACCCAGTACACCTCCATCAGAACAGTTGGTGACAGTTTCTGGTGGTGGAGGTTTGGGGTACAAACACCTGTAAATGGACTGCCTTTGTAGTGGTACACAGTCAGATAAATATAATACTTACTAACACCAGTACACCTCCATCAGAACAGTTGGTGACAGTTTTCTGGTGGTGGAGGTTTGAGGTACAAACATCTGTAACATGGACTGCCTTTTAGTGGTACACAGTCAGTTAGATAAATATAATACTTACTAACACCCAGTACACCTCCATCAGAACAGTTGGTGACAGTTTTCTGGTGGTGGAGGTTTGGGGTACAAACATCTGTAAATGGACTGCCTTTGTAGTGGTACACAGTCAGCTAGATAAATATAATACTTACTAACACCCAGTACACCTCCATCAGAACAGTTGGTGACAGTTTCTGGTGGTGGAGGTTTGAGGTACAAACACCTGTAACATGGACTGCCTTTGTAGTGGTACACAGTCAGTTAGATAAATATAATACTTACTAACACCCAGTACACCTCCATCAGAACAGTTGGTGACAGTTTCTGGTGGTGGAGGTTTGAGGTACAAACACCTGTAAATGGACTGCCTTTGTAGTGGTACACAGTCAGTCAGATAAATATAATACTTACTAACACCCAGTACACCTCCATCAGAACAGTTGGTGACAGTTTCTGGTGGTGGAGGTGTGGGGTACAAACACCTGTAAATGGACTGCCTTTGTAGTGGTACACAGTCAGCTAGATAAATATAATACTTACTAACACCCAGTACACCTCCATCAGAACAGTTGGTGACAGTTTCTGGTGGTGGAGGTTTGGGGTACAAACATCTGTAACATGGACTGCCTTTGTAGTGGTACACAGTCAGTTAGATAAATATAATACTCTAACACCCAGTACACCTCCATCAGAACAGTTGGTGACAGTTTCTGGTGGTGGAGGTTTGAGGTACAAACACCTGTAACATGGACTGCCTTTGTAGTGGTACACAGTCAGTCAGATAAATATAATACTTACTAACACCCAGTACACCTCCATCAGAACAGTTGGTGACAGTTTCTGGTGGTGGAGGTTTGGGGTACAAACACCTGTAAATGGACTGCCTTTGTAGTGGTACACAGTCAGATAAATATAATACTTACTAACACCCAGTACACCTCCATCAGAACAGTTGGTGACAGTTTTTGGTGGAGGTTTGGGGTACAAACACCTGTAAATGGACTGCCTTTGTAGTGGTACACAGTCAGTCAGATAAATATAATACTTACTAACACCCAGTACACCTCCATCAGAACAGTTGGTGACAGTTTCTGGTGGTGGAGGTTTGAGGTACAAACACCTGTAAATGGACTGCCTTTGTAGTGGTACACAGTCAGTCAGATAAATATAATACTTACTAACACCCAGTACACCTCCATCAGAACAGTTGGTGACAGTTTCTGGTGGTGGAGGTTTGAGGTACAAACATCTGTAAATGGACTACCTTTGTAGTGGTACACAGTCAGTCAGATAAATATAATACTTACTAACACCCAGTACACCTCCATCAGAACAGTTGGTGACAGTTTCTGGTGGTGGAGGTTTGAGGTACAAACACCTGTAAATGGACTGCCTTTGTAGTGGTACACAGTCAGCTAGATAAATATAATACTTACTAACACCCAGTACACCTCCATCAGAACAGTTGATAACAGTTTCTGGTGGTGGAGGTTTGGGGTACAAACATCTGTAAATGGACTGCCTTTGTAGTGGTACACAGTCAGTCAGATAAATATAATACTTACTAACACCCAGTACACCTCCATCAGAACAGTTGGTGACAGTTTCTGGTGGTGGAGGTTTGGGGTACAAACACCTGTAACATGGACTGCCTTTGTAGTGGTACACAGTCAGTTAGATAAATATAATACTTACTAACACCCAGTACACCTCCATCAGAACAGTTGGTGACAGTTTCTGGTGGTGGAGGTTTGGGGTACAAACACCTGTAAATGGACTGCCTTTGTAGTGGTACACAGTCAGTCAGATAAATATAATACTTACTAACACCCAGTACACCTCCATCAGAACAGTTGGTGACAGTTTCTGGTGGTGGAGGTTTGAGGTACAAACACCTGTAAATGGACTGCCTTTGTAGTGGTACACAGTCAGATAAATATAATACTTACTAACACCCAGTACACCTCCATCAGAACAGTTGGTGACAGTTTCTGGTGGTGGAGGTTTGAGGTACAAACATCTGTAACATGGACTGCCTTTGTAGTGGTACACAGTCAGATAAATATAATACTTACTAACACCCAGTACACCTCCATCAGAACAGTTGGTGACAGTTTCTGGTGGTGGAGGTTTGAGGTACAAACACCTGTAAATGGACTGCCTTTGTAGTGGTACACAGTCAGATAAAATAATACTTACTAACACCCAGTACACCTCCATCAGAACAGTTGGTGACAGTTTCTGGTGGTGGAGGTTTGGGGTACAAACACCTGTAAATGGACTGCCTTTGTAGTGGTACACAGTCAGTTAGATAAATATATACTTACTAACACCCAGTACACCTCCATCAGAACAGTTGGTGACAGTTTCTGGTGGTGGAGGTTTGAGGTACAAACACCTGTAAATGGACTGCCTTTGTAGTGGTACACAGTCAGTCAGATAAATATAATACTTACTAACACCCAGTACACCTCCATCAGAACAGTTGGTGACAGTTTCTGGTGGTGGAGGTTTGAGGTACAAACATCTGTAACATGGACTGCCTTTGTAGTGGTACACAGTCAGATAAATATAATACTTACTAACACCCAGTACACCTCCATCAGAACAGTTGGTGACAGTTTCTGGTGGTGGAGGTTTGGGGTATAAGCACCTGTAAATGGACTGCCTTTGTAGTGGTACACAGTCAGATAAATATAATACTTACTAACACCCAGTACACCTCCATCAGAACAGTTGGTGACAGTTTCTGGTGGTGGAGGTTTGGGTACAAACACCTGTAAATGGACTGCCTTTGTAGTGGTACACAGTCAGTTAGATAAATATAATACTTACTAACACCCAGTACACCTCCATCAGAACAGTTGGTGACAGTTTCTGGTGGTGGAGGTTTGGGGTACAAACACCTGTAAATGGACTGCCTTTGTAGTGGTACACAGTCAGTCAGATAAATATAATACTTACTAACACCCAGTACACCTCCATCAGAACAGTTGGTGACAGTTTCTGGTGGTGGAGGTTTGGGGTACAAACACCTGTAACATGGGCTACCTTTGTAGTGGTACACAGTCAGTCAGATAAATATAATACTTACTAACACCCAGTACACCTCCATCAGAACAGTTGGTGACAGTTTCTGGTGGTGGAGGTTTGAGGTACAAACATCTGTAAATGGACTGCCTTTGTAGTGGTACACAGTCAGCTAGATAAATATAATACTTACTAACACCCAGTACACCTCCATCAGAACAGTTGGTGACAGTTTCTGGTGGTGGAGGTTTGGGGTACAAACATCTGTAAATGGACTGCCTTTGTAGTGGTACACAGTCAGTCAGATAAATATAATACTTACTAACACCCAGTACACCTCCATCAGAACAGTTGGTGACAGTTTCTGGTGGTGGAGGTTTGGGGTACAAACACCTGTAAATGGACTGCCTTTTTAGTGGTACACAGTCAGTTAGATAAATATAAAACTTACTAACACCCAGTACACCTCCATCAGAACAGTTGGTGACAGTTTCTGGTGGTGGAGGTTTGGGGTACAAACACCTGTAACATGGGCTACCTTTGTAGTGGTACACAGTCAGCTAAAAATAGCATTGATATAAAACAATAATGTGTATCAGTCAAACATTGTTTTATTGAATTCATTTACAGATGTATTCATTATTTCCGTTTTAAATTTTCTTTTCCCTTTGGACCCACTGAAATTCATTGAACCTGCCTTTAAGCCACCTCTTTTAAAGGCGCATATTTTATCGAAATTTTTCTTTATTCCTGTAATATAAGCCTGTATTTGATGGACCGCCTGTCAAAAAGGCCACTTACTGATCCCCTATGTGACCTTTACAGATAGGTTTGACTGTACCTTGGATTTATACAAACACCACAGAAAATCACAATATGGAAACATATATGAATTGACAAGTTAACCTTATAATTGTCTGCCATTCATACTTGCTGTTTAACTGAAAAGTAATGTCTGCCATATAGAAAGACACACAATTTACAAGTACTGGGGGTACATGTGTATATTACATGTTGAAAGAGTCCTGTGTATATTCTCACTACCAGAACACAGGATGATAAAGACAGCATGCTTTCATCAGTGACTTGACATAGAACACAAAAACTGTAAAGGTTCATATTTCAACTTACCTGACCCTCAAATCTGAGAGCACTTCCAGAAACAAGTGGTTTATTAGCTATCACACAAGCATCATTTAATAAATATCTAGTGGCTACATTATCTGTGGCGTCTAAAACTATGTCATATCTGTACATAATGTTAAAGAATTATTTGTCTTACTTCTGACAACTCTGTGAATTTATTATATGATCATTGATCTGACATTCTACCTGCAAGATGTTGTTTGTGTATAGGAACAGATTGTGCTTAAATACACAACTACATGTACGGTACACATAAATGACATCAGTGGAATCAAGAGTTTCAATTTCCTATTGCCTATTCTATTATTTAAAACTCTTTAAATGTAACAATGAGTGGAGTGGAGTAATGGTGCTTTACACCCCAATCAAGACTTTCTCACTCATATTGAGACAGTCATTTCAGGGATGGGGGAGAAAACTAGACTGGATCTGTTCCATGCAGGATTTGAACGTAGACAGATAAATGTGATCTGTGAGCAGGAGCTATAGGAATAGCTTTAGATAATAAGGATACTGACTTATAATCTGTAGTGCATTACTGCTGTCTAGTTGTAAATGGTATGGTGTAAATATCACATGAGAATTTAACCTAAAAAAGAAAGAAAATTAAATTTAAATTTAAGTTAATGGCTTGATTAAACACAGTGTTCAATCTAGGGTTTTTCAAAAGGGGGTTATATTCAAAAACCTTTGTCAAAAACACCATAGCATCCATATGATTGCAAAATTTGACCCACAATGGGACCATTTGGCAAAATATGGGATCAATGGCCCTATTGCCACTTACAGAATGAACCCTGCAAATACCATGTCACATGTAGTGTAGAGTAAGTCACATGTAGTGCAGTGTTTTGGTACTGTAAACCACCCACATTAAATGTGTATTACCTTTTTCACAAAATCTATTGGGAACAAAACAACATAATTTTTCGGGGTATTCAATCATTTACTACTTTTATCAACTTTGATTTCATCACACATGTAAAGATGAAATACAACATCAAATTATTACAAGGCTTTAAGACTTAATTAAAATAAGATTTAACTGTTTTCAATAACTTAACTGTTGACATGATTCCGCTACAGAGGATGCTTTTGTCACACCTACTCTACATTCTGTGTGTAAAATTTGTCTGTGTAAATTATTTATTTCCACTTCATCATAATCAACAATACCAAGTCTTCCTAAAAATAAATATATCAAAATCAACATTGTTGTTATTGAATTTAATACAGCAAAATTAACTGTTTATATACCCAACTTCAGAGAAGCAAAAACCATAGATTTTCAATGAACAGATACAAATCAGTAATTTATTTACTGTATATTTCCGTATATAGGGCGCCCAAGTAAAAACATCACCCCCCCCCTCCCCCCCCCCCCCAACCTGAGGACATCAAACCAAGTATTTTCTAAAGGTCTACATAAGTTGCAAGCAAAAGTTTTCCAAAAAAGATTTAAGATTTACTCAGCAAGAGGCATTCATTTTCAATTCCCACAATAAAGAAACAAAAACTTTTACCTGTACTTACCTGAACCAAGTCCTTGCTAATAATGCTGATTTCAATATAATCCAAGAATTATATGGCCTTTATTGCATTATAATATATTTTGGGTGGGTGTTAACAATCATAAATGGTGAAAGTTTTGACAAAATGTGAGTGTCTTTCTTATGATGTAAAGGGGGATAACTTTATTTTTTACCTATTCCAGCAGCGGCAAGGTAGATTGCAGAAGGACAACCCAGACCACCTGCTCCAACAATCAGTACAGACTTTGATGACAAAGATAACTGACCTACAAATAATAATTAAACAATTTAAAGAATTTTTAATGAAAAGAAATTTTAAATAACCAATTAAATTATGTCTTCTTTATTGACTCTGAAATATTTATTTTCCCCCTTCCGACAAGAAAAGCATGCGTTTTTTTTAACAGGGTAAGATTTTTCAGTCTTGCTATAATTTTTTTTTTGTTTCATCACATAAGAGAGCTAGAGATATCAATATAAATATAGAAGACCAATAAACAAACTAACATACACTTGTGTTACTTTTATAAATGTCTTATTGTTTGAAAGAAAGGATTAACCCTCTTGCTGCCACACAGACATATGTATCTTCTTCTGGCAGCCTGCACATGTCCTTTAAATGGTTCCAACAATTCTTGGTTACACAGTTAAGATATACAAGAATGTACTTGTAACATTTTTGTAAAGTAAACGAAATTGCAAATCGTTGCTATTGAGATTAAACCCATTATTTACTTCAAATGTGATGTCACAACCTATTGTTGACATCTTATAAATTGGCTTTGTGAACGTCAATTTGGCACTGCAACATTGCATTGGAGTTCAATTCAGCACTGTCAACGCTGTTATGAAACTTTAATTGGTTCTAATTGACGATCAATGACTGTCGTTTTCTATACCATTAACAATTAGTTTGACCAATACAAAAAGACTAAACTATGTAGGTGATGCAGAGAACGCATGCACACTGAAAGGGATCTAAACTATATTGAGCAAAATTAATATAAGAAAAAAATACCTTTGACACCAATTTCTGGTAGAATTAATTGTCTGCTATATCTAGCTATTTCTTCATTATTTAACTTGACCTTGGTATGTGAGGTTAAATTATCTAAATCTTTTCCATCAAGATCTTGTTGTGTTGTAACTTTTGGGAAACTATCCTGAAAACCATGAAAAGAAGTGAATACCGGTATTATCAATTTGTCACTGTAGGTCCTACACTTAGACATTTGTGACAACTGTTTTCGGATTATGTTAAGATTAGTCGGGAATTTGTTTACACGGATCAATTGATCTTTTGATATTTTAGGAATGTCTACTGCAACTTTATTTTCTGCACTTTATATGTTACATATTCCATCATGTGATGTTAAAATTTTAAGTGCATGCTGCAATATTGAAACAACAGTGTAATGTATCATGGAGGGAAATACAGTGAAAGAAGACAGTAGAAAGATCTACCGATTTACCTTTTGTGATAAAAGAGATTTTAATTTTCGGATCTCTATTTCTTTCTCAATTAACTGCCTGTTTAATTCTTCTATTCTGTCATGAGTGTCTTCCATTTTTGTTGTTTTATTTTGTTTGAAAGTTCTTCAGATATAAACACATGGACGGTCTTTCTTATTTCTGACACAGAAGAGTTCCGTTGTTTACAATTTTGGCGGAAGCACGTGTTTGAAATAGCAGACGACGCATATGATAGCCATCCGTTGTTGACAACAGAAAGATGGCAAGAACAAAACAAGTAAAAAGACATAAGATTTCATGTGAATCTACATATCTACGACAAATTTTGGCAACAAAACGAGCACAAGCAAAACTTGTATCTCAAACAGGTGGAATAAAAAAGCCAAAACATTGGAAACCAGGAACAAAGGTGTTATCAGAAATTCGTTCTTACCAAAGAGGGACCAAGCTGCTTATTAAAAGAAGACCTTTTCAGAAGTTGGTTAGACAAATTACTGAGGAAATTAGACCAGGATTAAGAATACAGTCAGCAGCTCTTATGGCTATTCAGGTACGCGAAACTGACTGGGGTTACAAAAACGGGATTGCCTACTGGACTCCTTGAGCAAGCCTGCCCAGGGTGACTTACAGGTGTTAGCTCACTGAGAGAACAATTGTAGTTTGTTGACCAAAAAACAGCCCATTATTCTGATATCTGCCATCTGGTAGAACTGTAGAACTTATATGTTAACAAACCCAGGGCAGATTCGAACCCACGACCTTAGTTCCCAATTTTATAAAAAGACGTTAATATTAGAGCAGTAAGTTATATTTGTCTGCATAATTATAAACTGTTGTTGTGTACCACTGCATCGGTCATTTTTAGATTTCATTTTATTAAATTATTTATTTATTTACATGTATTACCCCAGATTTACCCAAAGGGTTACTTAATATACAAGCAATTGAATTGCCAATGAATAGAAATTAACAACATAATTGCTTCTTCTTTAGGTAGTGCTGTTATAAGTTAATCCTCTTATTTATGAATTTAATGGACAGATGAATTGTTAGTTAGAGAGTCAATTGACCAGTTGAATTATCAGTTAAATTATAAACTTGTTTGCTAAATTATTTTTTAAACTACATCTCGGATTGTTTTTTTTGATTTTCCACTGATGCTGCATACTGGTCTACAAATACACATGCATTGAATTAATAAAAGAACTACCTGTATTAACTAATAATAAATTATAATAATAAGTAACTAATAAGTACATTTTTGTACTGTACACCTAAATAAAATTCTTAAATGTTTTCCCCACCAATCTTGACCGACAATTTTAGTTTGCTTTATGTTCTCTTTACTTACTACATTTTGTACATCACAATGTTTATTTATCACATTACAAGTGTGATACTCAAAAATTGGAAGTTGGCTAACATGAATAATTTGCAAATTTTAATAATAAAAATATAATTCAACAATAAAAAATCAAGGAACACCAGGGTGCACAAGTCGAGTTGCAAGTTCATATTCTACATGATGTGCGATTCACATACCAAATATCAATTTAATATCTGTGAGTGTTTTGAAAAAAAAAACTCTGGAAAACTGCTATTTTTAAGCAGCATTATGAAAAACTTTTGTAAATCTAAACTAGTACTAAAGTTAGTGTTTTTCTGTGAAATAAAACATCTTATTAATTCAGTGCATGTGTATTTGCAGACCAGTATGCAGCATCAGTGGAAAATCACAAATCCGAGATGTAGTTTCAAAAATAATTTAGCAAACAAGTTTATAATTTAACTGATAATTCAACTGGTCAATTGACTCTCTAACTAACAATTCATCTGTCCATCAAATTCATAAATAAGAGGATTAACTTATAACAACACTACCTAAAGAAGAAGCAATTATGTTGTCAATTTCTATTCTTTGGCAATTCAATTGCTTGTATATTAAGTAACCCTTTGGGTAAATCTGGGGTAATCAAAAACAAACATACTTATCCATTTCCGAATCACAATCCAGAAGCAAAGTAAAAACTTTGGAACTGACAAGTCAGGTTAGACACGTGAACTTCCACCAGGGAAGTGAGGCCGGGTGCTCCGGAAGGGTAAGCACCTCCTGTTTAGCTAGCTACACCCGCCACGTGTGTAATCAAAATTGTGTGAAAGGAACATGGAACTATGAGACGTCAATTATATCCAAGGCAATCCTGGACACAGAGACATCAAACTTATCAACAATACTGTGATGACGGCCATAAAACTTTTTGAGGGCCTTGATAAGCCTAGGCTTGCAATATCCCTGAGTCAACAATTTATTTGCAAGCAGCCTACTTCGTTGTACAAAGTCCCCGTAGTGGGAACAAGCTCTACCATAGCGTATTAATTGGGAAACAAATACACCATAAGCAGGAGAAGCAGGTATATTGCTGCATAAAAAGGAAAGTTGACAATAGAAAAATTGAAGTCATCACGTTTGTCATAAAGTTTCAAATGTAGCCTTTCTTGTGCGTCATAATTCAGGTATAAGTCTAAATATGAAGCAGAACTTGAGGAGTCAGTCGTGTCTTTTATTTCAAGCTCACTAGGATAGATGACATTTACATAGTCTCCAAATTTAGGATTGTTAAGATTGTTTATCATATAAAATATTGGCATGGCAAGCCTAAGCTTATCAAAACCCTCAAAAAGTTTAATGAACGTCATCACAATATTGTTGTATGTCTCATAGTTCTATGGTCTTTTCATCTTCAATTTTCATGATTTTAGCAGTGGCAAGTTGCCCTTCCAGAAAACCCGGCCTCACTTCCGTGGTGGAAGTTCAGATGTATAATTTGAGAGAGTTTTCAAACGGTTTTTAGTTTCATTTGGGGTTTTGTAACTTTTTTTGTAATTTGGTCATAGAATGGTATGTTTCTTTTTAATTGATACATGTATAAGTCATCAACGCCCATGTCTACAAATGGATTTTACTGTAATCGTAACTGAACCTGAACTCGCGCTTTTTAAAAATTGGTACATTCTTGTTACACAATACTAGTTATATTAATTGGCTAAATGTTATGGATAAAATATTTTGAGTCATTGTTTATTTTTTCAGGAGGCGTGCGAGAGTTATATGGCTAAACTGTTTGATGACACAAATCTTTGCGCAATACACGCGAAGAGGGTAACAATCATGCCCAAAGACTTACGCCTGGCACTGAGGATTCGAGGAGAAACCATTCACATGAATCGTGAACAATATCAGCAGAATGCAGAGAGAGTATCTACAATATTATCCCAAATAGAATGAAGACTTTCCTACTTACGTTTTTCATGCGTATTGGTATTCGTGCAGGACATTTCACAAAATGTTATTTTCGCGTTTTTCAACTTTTTGCAAAAATAATTTTGCTATGGACTTATACATTATCTGTGATCAAGTATGCTGTGATAAACAATTGTTAAATAAAATTATACCAACAAATTGAGTGAATCATATATCTTTTCAACATCTTGAAAAAAAATTGGTTACACCATTTTGGTTCATGCACTGTACTCCGAAACGGTCGTCTAGTAATACTGCAATCATGTACAAAAATGGAATGTTACAGTGTTAGTCAGTATTGCTCTTCATTCTTTCACCTTCTAAAACATGTATTTGTGTTTTGACATTATGATCCGTGTCACTTCAAAGTCAAATCACACTGTCCATAATAGATAATGTATTTGCTACTATGTTATGGCTGAAATCTACTATCTGATCATAATCGGTGTTGAAACCTATTAAACCGTGATTTACATTTGATCGAGAACCTTTTACATTTCAATAATCAGTGGTCTCAATATACTTATTTTATCTCGTTCTCTGCAATTTTTCGTTTTTATCTGTTCTTGCTGTTTGATGTTGTAAAGAACTTGAATGTTATTCGACTACATTATTGAAACTCCAATTTAAGATTTTTGTAATAAATAAAACACCGAGAGATATTTTTAAACAAGTTAACTTTATTATCATAAATTAAAGAGTTCGTCTTTTTTATCTTTCTCTGTTTGTGTAACTGTATAAGAGCCTGTTTCTTCGTCCAATAATAATTCAGTAGAAACGTTTGTGTAAGCATACAATGATTTACTGTCTGATGATGATGATGATGATGATGTATCGTCCTTGAATAGTATAGAGTATATTGTATAAATGGAAAACACACATTGGAATAAAATAGTCCCGGTCAGCAACCAGCTACATACCTGTATAAAAAACAAGATAAAAATATACATGTTAATAGATGACAAAACAAGTATTAATTGTTGATTGAAGAAAAAAAATGAATGACAATAACACCTCATGATCATCTGTATGTATCAAATGATTAAACTCATTGCCGTAAACGTACCAATAGCTGTTTAGCAATTTTGAAATGATGTATTTAAAACCCTTGCCAAATAGAAATACGATAATAGTAGACAAAATGATAAAGATAATGCAGGACCATGTGAATTTACCCAAATTATTATTTCCGCTAAAATCAGTACACGCTAAAATTAATACATGACAAATGATCAAACATGCATTCATGTAGAATACTTTCATTCTGGAGCAGAAATGACTATATTATATAAAGTATTTACGTGTTTTGTATAAATTTTATCAATTGTTTCAATATTTGAAAAATAAGTCAGCCCAATAAATGTTTTTGAGAAAAACTCCATAAAACATAAAGTAATATTACCTGTGACATTAATAAGAAACTAAAGAAATGATGTTTGTATAGTTGATTTCTTATTGTAAATATTGACCAGTATATATCCTGAGATTGTCTGCAACTGTAAAACAAAAACATAAAAACACACAAATGCTGGTCACTCTTGACAGAAAATGCTTTCAATAACATCCATAAGCCAACACTAAGGCAAATCATGAACCAGACGATACGCCCTGAAACAGTTTACAATTTTTAAGTGCATGGATACTTGTCAAGTTAAGATAGAACATGTTAATACAAGAACAGTTCTTGGCCAAAACTAACATGGACACTATGAAACCACATTAGACACGATAAGCAATGGATTTTTAACAGTTCTTAAACGTTCTTTAGTGGTGGCAATGGCAGGTAAATGTATCTTACTGAAAGTAATAAAATAAAAACGAACGCAATATTACCGGTACCATTATTGTTGAAAAGAAAAGGTTGTATCTAGTTGATAGCCAACATTGAAGTCTTTCCAACAACACAGTAGATTTAGATAATTTTCTAAGCTAACCAATGCTCTGTCTTTTGTCCGTCGGTTTAGAAAACATTATGTGGTTATGGTCCTGTTGTTTCAGACTAGTTAGTCTATTTTTAGTTATTTAATATACTAGTACCTTAAATGTAAGTTAATTTCTGCAAGGCTTCTCTCAACATTCTCACAAAATTGTGCAGAACCTGATGCGAGTATACAACTGCTGGCGAACTGAGCAACAACTAGTACTAGGTTTAATAAGATGTTCAATAAATGATGGTCCGCCCTGTCTAAAGTAAAATATATTACATCAACATAAGGCACTTTATTAAGATCAGATGATTAGATGTTTACAAGATAATTAGTGAGATGACCCACACTTATAACTATTTTGACATTTTAAACATTGGGACAGCGATCATCGGCACATTCAAGACGAAGTGTTCCAGGAAGCATGGATTATCGGTTACCCATTAGTGTCATGTTTTATATACCGACTTCACTAACATATCCAGGTACACTGGGTACTTGAATGTTTTCCATAATGGGACGAACAAAACTTTCCATTTGGACGTACATATATGCATTATATGTATATGGGTCAGTGGTTATAAAATAATAATAATAATAATAATAATAATAATAATAATAATTTATTGCTCAAACACAATTTACATAATTGGTTAAGGCAATATAAAATATTTAACAAAACAAACACCATACACATTTACAAATAAAGAAAAACACGCTAAAATAAGTGTGGTGATTGAGGACCTCCACTTAACTGAGTGGCAGTCTTAATTCGGGGGGGGGGGGGTTGTTGTTGTTTTACAAATACAACTTACACGTATGTGTTTACTTGTTTCACTGCTTTGTGTACATGGCGGTTTGTTGTTGTTTTGTGTCCTTGGTCATAAATACCAAGTACACGGTCTTGTGGTTGCTTATCTGGTCTTGTTTAAGTATTGTTTTCTTTTTGCTTTGTTGTTCGTGTTCTTGGTTATACCAAGTACATGTTTTGTGAATACTGACCTGGTCTTGTTTGTTTCAGTTTGCTTATTCTATAAAAATAAACATACTAATCCATGTCCAGATCACAACCCAGAAGTAAAAACTCTAGAACTGACAAACGTGTACAAGTAATTTAACCATGGCATTCTATTTATGTACTTACTTGATCATTTTCTTCATAGATATAAGAGACAAAACCCATATAATGGCGTGAATACTTGCTACAAGAGGTAGATAGGTGGTATAATAACACCGAGACATGTCACCCCACACAGTAGTTCCTTTATCTGTAGTTAACACCGTGTTGTTCCCAGTAACTCTGAACCTGGGTGTACCATATAACACACAGGATGATCCGAAATATCTGGTAACATAACCCGAGGGTAGAGCAACACACATACCCAATACCGCTGATAAAGAGTAAGACACGACTGAAATGTTCACAAATGAATAAAATCTGACGTTTTCTTTGTGTTCCATACCTGTAACATTTAAACAATTGTTGGAATTAATAATCGGGTTTAACGTTAAATAGTTCAAATAATTAATTTACAAACAATTAAACTTGTTCTTTGTTGTTATTGTTTCATATAATATATTAACTTGTCAATATCGGAAGCCAGGGTTACAGTAACGCGGTCCTTTATTTAGAAGTCCTTTCCTGTTGTCTCTCATCCTCACTGTAAATACCATCAAAAACATAAACGTGCTGTGTGTAAATAAATATGCTTCCCTATTGGGGTTAAAAGTCCGAAATAATCTCGCCTGACTACACTAAAACTCTTACATGTTAAATGTTATATATGTCTACTGATAAGTAATTTAAAGTGCACACACATAAATAATAAACCGCAACAGGTATGAACATGTAGACCGAGTTAATAAACTGATAAAGGCCGGGAAGTAGCTCTAAATGATTAAATACTTAATATACAAATGTATTTACTGTACACGCTAACTGGATTGAGTAATAGTGTTTATCGTCCCAGTCAAGTCTCAAGATTATTTCACTTATATCGAGACGTTGCCAGTTATATGTGGAAGCCGAAGGTGCACTGAGAAATTTTGTCTGTGCATAGCGCTGATGGCATTATATAGCAGAATTCTTTATATCGTGCCACTCCTACAGTGACACGGGGCCTCGTCCATCCTAAATAATCGCGGGTGCTTGGCGAAAAAACAGTCACTAGATCTACCTACTTTCAAGTTTTGGGCATATCCCACTTATATACATTAATTGACTTTCAGTGTGTTAAACATATAGATCTACTTCCTTATTATACTATTAGTTACACAGTGTGTTGGTGACCTAATATACTTTAGCTTATGCATGGTCAGTAAATGGTGGCCGCCATCGACGCTGGTCAGGGGAAATAACTCTCATACTGACTAGATGACCCGATATAGTTTAGATGTTAGGCCACAAAATGACTAGTATTGTCGAATGAAATTCACAGAAACTATAGGTGAGGGATAGGGCCATAATGTATGCAATATTTTGACAAATAAATATCCACACACACACACACACACACACATATATACATATATCCATACGACTAGTGATTCAAATAAAAAAAATCCATACGACCAGTAAGGAATCACATTCTTTTAAAAGTGCTTTCATGCCTGGCGCTAGTGAATATTTAATAATGTGATTCCTTAAATTAACTGGTCGCATGGATTTTTTTATTGATTTATATATATTCTATACACAAATTTAAAAACTGAGAACCATGGAAAGCCGACGTGTCGCTGAATAAATAAAGAATTCCTCAGAGTTATTATATATATAGGTAAACAACATTGACCTGTCCGCTTGACCTTTCATTAGGAATAGTCATATAGAAGAGTCCACTCAATACACGGTAGTGTGATAGTGTTAGGATCGCAGTTAATACATATACATTGCCCATGATTAGTGTTCACATCGTAAAGACGAAGTTTACACGCGTGATTCCTATTCTTAAATTAACTCTTCCATAATGAATGAATTTAAATCAAAGGTCAAGCGGACAGGTCAATGTTGTTTACCTATATTATATGGACCCGTCCAACAATATTAACGGGAAGATTGATGATGTTGTGACCTATTGCAAGTGAAAGTTTTAAAATGTACTTACTTTAGGTCATGTACGAGTCAAACAAGGTGATGAATTAATTCTCTACATAAACGACATTGTGCATCAACTTAAAGATGAAAAGTTTGACCCATTATCCCTGAGAAATACTAATGTATGCTGATGATATCGTCTTGATGTCAAATTTACAAAACTGTCTGGATGTACTACATAATTATTGTGAAACGTTGAAATTAAATATTAACACCGAGAAATCATCTGTCATAATTTTTAATTTAAACGGTAAAAGTGATTTATACCACTTTGAAATTAATAATTCATCGCGTAAAATCGTCAATTCTGTTACTTACCTTGCTATAAACCTGAAATATAATGGATCGTTCCAACAAGCAACACTCGATCTTAAAGAAAAAGCCCGGACAAATAGCATTCTTCAAAATTAAAAAACCGTTAGGAATAAATAATTCATAATATGTGTGTGTGTGTGTGTGTGTGTGTGTGTGTGTGTGTGTGAAAAACTGTTTGATACGCTGATTTCACCTATTCTTTATATTGTAGTGAAATATGGGCATACTGCTCAGACAAGGATTCTGAACCTTTCAACATAACATTCTAAATTCTTAAAAAGAAACTAAGAGTTCATTAAAAAACTAGTAATAATAAAGTCAGGCAAGAACTTAAATAAAAAAATTACTTTTTCTATGATAAAGTATCTGCACCATGTGACAGAAAATAAATCAAGTTTACTTTACAAGTCTTCCAACATACAATAACTACTAATAGCTTGACCAAAAAACTTAAAAGTCATATCGGATCATTTAGGGTATGATAACATGGTATGCACTTGCTGCAATATGAATTACATAGATGATGTTCTATTTCACTGTCCTTTATATAGCAAAATTAGACATATCTTATTTCTTACCGTGATCTAATTTCAATTACTTTTTAACAGCTCTTGAAAATAACATCAAACTTTATAATTGAATGTCTAGAAATACGCAAAACTAAAATTGCAGTATTGCATCTCATTATTTGTCAAATAATCATTTGTTATATATATGTAAACATGTGTCAGTTACATGTTATTTTATGATCCCATATGTTTATTGTATTACTGTTTATCATGATTTGCCATAATTGTTATTGAGTTTGAACAATAAAGATATTACTATTATTATTATCTTTATATGGCAATATGTGCCTCCGTGCGTTTTCTTTTCTTTTTACTTTATATAGATAGCGCTTACCGATTATATTTTACATTTATATTATACCACTGTGTTTTCTATCAAATTGGGTTCACCGTCGACAAACAAAATCGCAGAAACCTGTACTTCCGGAGAACCTGACCTTCTGATGCTAAAGTATAATATAGTATTGTAATTATGGCGCATTTGTAAATTCGCGTAAATAAGCCCTTCCTTAATTTTGCATAAATAAAAAAAACAACAAACATACTTAACGCATGTCCAAATCACGATCCTAAAGCAAAGTAAAAACTTTGACAAATTAGGTTAAACACATGAACTTCCACAAGGGAAGTGAGGCCGAATGTCCCGGAAGGGTAAGCACCTCCTCCAATATAGTTAGCTGAACCCGCACCTGTATAATAAAAAATGAAAGGAACATGGAACTATGGGACGTGAAATATAGGATATTGAGACATCAAACTTATCAACAATATTGTGATGATGGTCATTTAACTTTGTTAGGGTCTTGATGAGCTTAGGCTCGCAATATCCTTGAGTCTACATTTTGTTTGAGAGCATATTGTATAAAGTTCCCGTAGTCTAGTTGGAGCAAGCTCTACCATAGCGTATTGATTGTGAAACAAATACAACGTAAGCATGAGAAGCAGGTATATTGCTGCATCAGTGAAAAGAAAAGTTGACAATAGAAACAAGAGGCCCATGGGCCTGATACGCTCACCTGATAACTAATGGCTAGCTGATAGATTTCAACAAATCATTAATACTGAAACCCCAATGACTTTTTTCTTTACATCATAATGACCGTTGTATCAATACCTACAACTTTCTGATAGTTTTCAAGATAATTAACCATTTCAGTATTGTTTCGCATCTGTGACCTTGACCTTTGAACCCATGACATTTTTCTATACATCAAAATGATCGTTGTATCAATACCTACAACATTCTAATATACATGCTCATACAAAAAGTTGATAGTTTTTGAGAAAATTAACGATTTTGGTATTGTTTTGCATCTGTGACCTTGACCTTTGAACCCATGACATTTTTCTATACATCAAAATGATTGCTGTATTGATACCTACAATATTTTAATATACATGCCTATACAAAAAGTTTATAGTTTAGAGATAATTAAACATCTCAGTATTGTTTTGCATCTGTGACCTTGACCTTTGAACCCATGACCTTTTTCTATACATCAAAATGATTGTTGTATCAATACCTACAACATTCTAATATACATGCCTATACAAAAAGTTTATGGTTTTCCAAATAATTATAATCGGAGGTAAAAAAATTAGGTCATGACCTTCACAATTGACCTTGACCTCATTTTGAAGATACTAACAAGAAGATGTCAAGACTGAAAACCCCATGTCATTATCTGGTCAAATAGTCAGGTTATAACAATTTGAAGCTATTTTACGATTTTTTCAAAATTTAACGCAAAAACGCGTAACCCATTTTTTGTCCGAATTTCACAAAATGAACAATCTATAGGCTTAATACCCTAGAGAAGCCAAATATCACATCAGATTTTTTTCTCAAATCAGTACTTTCAGAGAAAAAGATTTTTTAAGATTTTTGCACCCATAGGTCACACTGACCTAGTTATGGTAGCCATGGCAATGCCACGAATAAATTTGAATTGCACCAGCCCATATATACTTCTCACCAAGTTTCATTGAAATCTGTCTTGTAGTTTCAGAGGAGATGTCGAAATAGGTGTTAACGACGCACACACGCACCCACGCATGCACACACGCACGCACATACACACGCTGCGCTATGCCATAAGCTCACATGACCTTTCGGTCAGGTGAGCTAAATATTGAAGTCACGTTTGTCATAAAGCTTCAAATGTAGCCTTTCGTTAACATCATAATTGAGGTATATGAGTTTAAATATTGAACAGAACTTGAAGAACAATCAGTCGTTTCTTTAATTTGTATGTCGGAATGGTTTGGCGACAGTTTTCTCTCCAGATTTAACAAGGTTCTGGATAAATTCAGCTTCATACGTCAGCAAGCATTTCTGCACAATGTGCCCATTGGAATACCAATTGTTTCTTGGAAAATTAATTTACCAAACACAATAAATATGTTGTCTATCAAATACTCTAACATGTTGTTTATGGTATATTCACTGTATTTCTGTTTGGAATCGGTTTTGCACTTGACCATGATGAACTTTCATGATGTTTGTATGAGACATGAAAGCCTATTAGACTCCCGAAAATTTTTTTTAGACGTAATAACACCAAATAAAGGCTTTGTAACACGAAATACAGGGTTCCCACTCTTTTCTCTTTTAAAAATTCCAGGGCTTTTCCAGGTTTTTTTAAGTTTTTTTCACACTTTTCAAGGACAGGATTTCTTGATATAACCCTAAAACCTAATAGTCTAATTACTTTTAAGATCAACATTAATGATAAGCATTTTATAAAAGTACATGTACTATCTTGTGAATCTGGAACATCATACATGTATACATGTGTAAATCTTGACCGATTCATAAAGTTGATTCATTTTACACCAATAAAGAAAATATGACAAGGTATGTGGTTGTATTAACTGCCTGTTTATTTAATATTAAAAAAATAATAAAAATTGTAAAAAAAAACAAAAATAACCAATATAAAATAACTTCAGGTACATGGTCATACATGTCAATAAATTGCTGCAGCGTTTTCCCGAGTTTAACGTTCACGTACAAAGCCCTAAAATCACTACCACATAAGACGTCACTGTGTGAATGATAAAGTTCTGTCCAATGATAAGACCTCGACCCACGTATCCACGCTGGTGTAAACTTAAATATTACCAACTTTGGGCACGAATGCAGAATGCGTAAAACTTCTTCTGGTCCAAGGTAAAATATTTTCTCGATGTTTAAGAAACACAATTCTTTTAAGTTACAAATTAAGTCCGTCACTTCATAAACGTCTAATGCCGTTAGCTCTGAAAAATGTCCTTGATGTTGGTATGATACAGAAAGAAATACTAAAGAAGATTCGTCTAAATTCACCAAATCCGATTTTAAACAGACATCATTCAATATTATTGCTTTCGGAAACTTCATTCCTTTTACAAAGCCAAGCGTTTCTCTTGATATAAAATATTTAACAATATTAATGTTGGACCGCCACATGGTATAAAATCTATGTTACTTTGAAGACATTAAAACCACGACAACATCATATTATTTCTCATCAATTACAAACGCATTGATGACTTGATCGGCACTTATAATTGTTAAAACGAAAAATGAATTGGTCGTTTCCGTGTTTAGCGACTAGGAATTGTCGTGCAAGTAAGAGTTATCTCTCTTTCCCTTACCAACGTAACGTATCGGCAAAATTCAAGACTTTTTCCCGGATTTTTAATTTTTTTGTGGAATTCAATGGTTTTCCCGACCGGGAATTAATAAATTGAAATTCCCGGGGTTTTCCCGTTTTCAAGGATGCGTGGGAACCCTGGAAATAAAGGTGTAATAATGCGAAATGAAAGGTGTTATAACGCGAAATGAAGGTTTTGTGTTAAACTTGTAAACTATATTAAAATTGTGATGATGTTACCAAGATAGAGAATGACCTTAAAGATGCCATTCCACATGTTATGTTTGCCACATCATGTTATAAATATCATTTGGTCATATACTACCAATGTCAGCTGGTTCTAGTTCTGGGTGTTTTTCTGCTAGTCACTCACTTAAGTTTCTTATATGGAGGTATTCAGAAAACTGTCAGGATGTAAAAAAAAATTCAGTGAACAATATTATTTTGTTTTGGCGTATAATTTCTTATATTGCGGACTAGGTGAACATCTCCAATAAAAGTAAAAACTACAGGTATAGAAGGTACAGGCGTTTTTCGTGGTTGCTATTTACCCCAAAGGACATATTCATATTTTCCATTAAAACGCACAAAGGGGTGCAAATTCAAATGTGTAGAAACATATTATTAAACAAGAGGCCAATGGGTCTTAACGCTCACCTGAGGCTAAGTACATATCTCATGCAGAGGTTCAATGGTTAATAACATTTATTAAAGAGAACTTCTAATTTTCAGCAGTAAGGCAGAATTAAATGCAAGGATTTTTGCAAATTAATCATACCTTGTCCGAGATTGCTACATATAATATATGTATATTAATATATATAATATATAGTCTAGCTACAACACATTATTTATAAACAGCTAAAAAAGTAAAAACAAATGTATGAAACTATGACCTTCATCTATATATCAAAATGATTGTTAGGCCATTACCTACAATATTCGAATATACATGCCTATACAAAAAGTTAATAGTTTTTGAGATAATTAACCATTTCAGTATCCTTTCGCATCTGTGACCTTGACCTTTGAATCCATGACCTTAATATATATATCAAAATCATTGTTAAATCCATTCCTACAATATTGTATTATACATGTCTATACAAAAAGCTTATAGTTTTTGATATAATTAACCATTTCAGTATTCTTTCTCATCTGTGACCTTTACCGTTGAACCCATGACATTAATCTATATATCAAAATGATCGTTAAATCAAAACCTACAATATTCTAATATACATGTCTATACAAAAAGTTTATAGTTTTTGAGATAATTAACCATTTCAGTATTCTTTCGCATCTATGACCTTTACCGTTGAACCCATGACATTAATCTATATATCAAAATGATCATTAAATCAAAACCTACAATATTCGAATATACATGCCTATACAAAAAGTTAATAGTTTTTGAGATAATTAACCATTTCAGTATCCTTTCGCATCTGTGACCTTGACCTTTGAATCCATGACCTTAATCTATATATCAAAATCATTGTTAAATCCATTCCTACAATATTGTATTATACATGTCTATACAAAAAGCTTATAGTTTTTGAGATAATTAACCATTTCAGTATTCTTTCTCATCTGTGACCTTTACCGTTGAACCCACGACATTAATCTATATATCAAAATGATCGTTAATTCAAAACCTACAATATTCTAATATACATGTCTATACAAAAAGTTTATAGTTTTAGAGATAATTAACCATTTCAGTATTCTTTCGCATTTGTGACCTTGACCTTTGAACCCATGACATTAATCTATATATCAAAATGATCTTTAAATCAAAACCTACAATATTCGAAAATACATGTCTATACAAAAAGTTTATAGTTTTCGAGATAATTAACCATTTTGGTATTCTTTCCCATCTGTGACCTTGACCTTTGAACCCATGACCTTAATCTATATATAAAAATGATCGTTAAATCAAAACCTACAATATTCATATATATATGTCTATACAAAAAGCTTATAGTTTTTTAGATAATTAACCATTTCAGTATTCTTTCGCATCTGTGACCTTGACCTTTGAACCCATGACATTAATCTATATATCAAAATGATCAATAAATCAAAACCTACAATATTCTAATATACATGTCTATACAAAAAGTTTATAGTTTTTTTAGATAATTAACCATTGGGGTATTCTTTCCCATCTGTGACCTTGACCTTTGAATGCATGACATTAATCTATATATCAAAATGATCATTAAATCAAAACCTACCATATTCTAATATACATGTCTATACAAAAAGTTAATAGTTTTCGAGATAACCATTTTGGTATTGATTTGCATGTGACCTTGACTTTTGAACCCATGACCTTAATTTACATATCAAAATGATCGTTAAATCAATTCCTACAATATTCTAATATACATGTCTATACAAAAAGTTTATAGTTTTCGAGATAATTAACCATTTCGGTATTGTTTTGCATCTGTGACCTTGACCTTTGAACCCATGACCTTTATTAATATATCAAAATTCTTATATGTATGCCTATACAAAAAGTTAATAGTTTTGCAGATAATCAACTATAACAGTAATAGTTGTGCATCCTTGACCTTGACCTTTGAACTCATGACCTTGATCTATGTATCAAAATGATCATCTTGTCAATACCTACAATTAACTGAAAATCCCATGCCATTTTCACCTGAAATGTTTAAAAAATAGCACTTCTTATCAAAAACAGGGACATGACCTTGACCTTTGACCTTGACATCTTTTGGAAGAAAATAACAAGACAAGACCAACAGTGAAAACTCCATGCAATTATCTTCAGCCATTATTGAGTTATAACAATAAATGTCTCACTTTCAAAATTACTAGTACATAATTTTACGCAAAAAACGCGTAACCTATTTTTTGTTCAATTTTCATGAAAAACACAATTTTAATGTTCCCAGGTATGCTGAATCTAAATATCTAATCAAAATTTGCCTGCACCTTTTGCTTTCAGAGAAGAAGATTTTTTTTGTCTTTTTGCTATTTTTAGTAACGGTGGCCATCTTGTTGGGCGTGGCCAAAGCCCGAACACAATTTTGAAAGGCTGTTACCCAGGCATGATAATCCCCAAGTTTCATCAAATTTGGCCCAGTAGTTTTGGAGGAGAAGATTAAAATGTAAAGTTTACACATGACATACGGCAGACGACGCACGACGGACAGTGATAGATTGCAATAGCTCATCTGAGCCTTTTGTTCAGGTGAGCTAAAAAAAGATATGATCTTGAGTCAATAAGCTATATGTACAGATTTGAATATTGTTTAAAGAAGACATTTTGTGAAGACTTAAAAATGCTTCTATTTTTGTTAGACCAAATAAAATATTATAGTAAAGGGATTTGCTCAACTCAATACACCTGGCAGCATGTACATGTATTATTTTAAACAGCAGACTGCTATTATTTCCAGGAAAAACCAAAAGTTGGGGTATATTTTCTGAAACACTCTGGAGTTGAAGGTAGGACCAAGTGTCTCCTGTACTGCTAGCAATCAATGCAGACAAATACTAGAAATGTAGATGGCAAATTCAACATTAGGGCAGAAACATGCTAAACACACACAGGACAAATACTGATAGATCAAGACATCATACTGTTGTAATTTTTATTTACAAAATTTAGACATTTATGATTGAAATGACATAAAAGATGACTTCCATTATAACAAACACAGTAAACATAATTTAATACATGTATGCCATTGTTGCTAGTCACATGATTTCCTTGACAACAGCACTAATCGAGGACTTGTTTGTCACATGTTACTGGTCACACAATTTCCTTGACAACAGCACTAATGGATCACTCACCTATGTACCAAGTGACTCTCCTTAAAAACTGTCTCTCTTTCATATAAATTTTGTTGTTGAATCACATATTATTGATATTTTTCCATAAAACTGTTGATATAATGGGAATTTACACCTCAGAAAGTTTCCAAAACTACTGGTAGCATAAACAATAGTTCAACACAGCATCATTTGGTATGAGTGAATGATTCAACTCTATTTGATGGTAGAACTTCTTAACAAAATCAATAATAATATGATCATGATCTGTACCTGATGGATGCCAGCAATCATTCTAAATAAAAGACATTCATACTTACAAATCCTAAACATGTGTTTTTATGTCAACAAAATCAGCATTTTTACAGACATGAATAGATTATAAGGGCACAGTGGCGACACATATATTTATATTGCATCCTCACACAAAAATTATTGTGTAAATGTACTCTTAATAATAACTTACAGGTCATCACATGCTCAAACGAAAGCTTTAGCATGCTGCTCAAGGTGACACATAAAAATTATCATGTGCTAACAAAAAGCTATTTCAGTTTTTGTGTGATCATGCAATATAAAAAAAATCATGTCAACTCTGAAGCACCATAGATGTCCTATATGATACTGGTACCAATAATGCCATAGGAAAAGTAACAACAATAGACACCATGTGCACTGTGTATCATATATTCTGTATGCAACACTTCATTGTCCTGAGACGCTGATACTGATCTCATCAGTTATAGTAGTCACAAAATATTAAACCAGAGCACTATATTGTGTTTAACAAATGAGCACTTCAAAATATTTTATTGATTTTTCACTTTTTTGTCCGTGAACTTCTCCTAGATGACACAGGTGTAGACTTTGTAGATGATGATCGCCCCCTACTACTGGTCGTTTTTTCAACACTGGAATCATTTGATGCATCCTGAAACAGAAATGATAAATCTACAATGTATCTAACTTTACTATCAAAATTAAAATAAATCAAAGGTGAGTGAGTGAGTAATGGTGTTTAACGTCCCAGTCAAGAATATTTCACTTATATCGAGATGCCAGCTATAGGCAAAGGTGCAGAAATTTTGCCTGTGCGTTGCGCTGATGGCATTATACAGCGGGGTTCTTTAGCTTGCCAAGCCCACCGTTACACGGGACCTCGTTTATTTTAAGTTCCCATCCGAAAGAACTGACTTTCATTTCGTAATGCCGAGTGCTTGGCGAAAGAACAGTCACTATCCACTTTCAAGTCTTGGGTCAGACCCAGCCGGGGATTGAACCCACGACCTCCCACTTACGGAGCGAGCACTCTACCAACTGTGCTACCGCAGTGGTTCATAAATCAAAGGTGTCCAGTATCATGTGTATGTTAGCTGTTACATTGCACTGATGCAGCTTTACAGACTTGTAGAGAACCAGTATTAAACAGATTGAATATTAAGTTCAATAATCTATTAGCATCCCTGCTTAATACATGTCTTGATATCATAAATAAGCTCAGTAGATACAGTGACAACATATTTTTGTCATTCTGCCTCTCTAACTCTTTATATTTCTGTTTTATCCCACAACCACTAATTAAACAATGAGTTTTAAAATATGTATGTTTACAAAGTTCATACACAGTGTATATATTTTACAATGTGCAACAAAATAATTTCCAATTTGTCAAAATATATACTGTAAACCGCTTTATATTGGCGCATACTTATTTTAGCGATTGGTGACTGGTAAACATATTAGCGCAGTTTAATTTTAGCGTAATCAATTCCAGTCTGAACTGTTTAATTCGCCTAAAACCTAAAACTTTTAGCAAAAGAAATAAAATAAAATTTGAGAAGGGGATGCCAGGTTACAAGAAAATAATAAAAATAACTATGTAATGTTTGACTTTTACTGAGAGAAAATCTCCGTAACTGACCCAGGAAGTCACTAGACAGACAGATGTCTGCAAGAAGTTTTCATCATAATTTGGCCCTCTCGTGGATTAGATATATTTAAATCAATAATAACCTATTTTGTTTTTATTCATTTAAATACCAACTGGTTTGTTTTAAAAATACAAATGTTTCGACACATTGTCGATGTATCCCCGATAACAGCCGCTTAGATCATTATAGAGGTCAATAATTAGGATTTATATTATGTTGCCGACATCACAGAAAAAATAAACAATTTTCGCATAACGGGTCTAATGTGTTGATATGATTGTTAATATTTTAATGATTGAAGCCAACTACTGGTAAATTCAAATTAATTACCTGAAAAGAAGACTTGTCAGATTGTACGTATCACATACAATGGCCAGTAATTAACAGCTATGCCAGTATTCCCTAATTTATCCGTTTGTCGGTGGTCAGTCTACCGGGTCTGGATAATTAATCCCTAATTACTTATCATATGCGGGTATATTGATGGAAGCCATACCGGTGTCATTCAGAACTATTATTATTTTAACGCTGACTATATAACCATTTAACGTGCGTCCATACCCATTCATAGTCACAGCAGCGCTGTACAGTACTGACCTTTTATGTTGTAATTTTAGCGGCAGTTTTATTTTAGCGCTGACACTCTTATCGCCAATAGCGCTAAAATAAAACTGCCGCTAAAAAACACGGTTTACAGTATATAAAAATGTAAAGTTTACCTTTTCATTATCAGATACATCTGGTGGTTCTTCTATATTTTTTGTCTGAAAAAAAGAAAAAGTTCTAATAAAGGAGGAAAAGGTAAAAAGTGGCCCATGGGCCTTATTGCTCTGTTGAAAATATATGATAATACATGTAATTCATTTTTCTATTACCTCATGCAGTAGCTTAAAACCTTTTTTCATAAATAAAAAAACTCACAAACATTCAACTTTTAGACTCCACAGCCAAGACATATGTGTGTCATATTACTTTTCCTAAGGATGCAACATCTAAACAAATCTTATGCTCTAAATAATATACAGGGTTCCTCTAGTTTTCCTATAAGAAGGTAAAACACAAGCCAATTAACAAACTTTATCACACTAGGATCTGTCAGAGTCGAGTATGTGGAACCTAGACAGCGAGAGGCACTGTGATCTGTACGTATTGTGCACACACTTAAGACCGCAGACCCACCTAGGCAGTGAGAGGCACTGTGATCTGTACGTATTGTGTACACACTTAAGACCGCAGACCCCCCTCCCCCCTCAGTATTTAGTGGTAGTTTAATATATAGTCATAACATGTGCATTCTCATTTTGTGAATTAAAATGTTTATTGTGTAAATCATTCAACATTTTTAAATACCTGTGATGGTGTCTGCTCTTCAGCCTCTCCGTCTGCTGATGCCATGGAAACATCCATAGGTTCTTCAGCAATAGCAAGTTTATTTTCTGGTGAATCAGGATCTTCATCCATCATCTCAATATCTGGTTGTTTCTGCTAAAATGTACATGAAATGAACGATCAAGTCAACAAAACTAACTACTACCATATACAATACAACCTTCATCTATGACCACCATTTGTGACAATATTGTCACAGGGGTTTAGTGCTATTTCATATACATGTATCCATGGTGGAAGTTCATATGTTTAAACTGATTTGCCAGTTTTTAACTTTGCTTTAGGGATTGTGATCTGGTATGGTTTTATTTGATCAAACAATCATTTTCAGTGGTAGTTAACAAGTATAAATTGTAAAAGGATGCTATTATTCTGTCCCCCACAGGAAACAACAGAATTTTTGACTTGCAACATATGGTGATAGGTCTAAGTTGGGCCTAAAAATGAACTGTGGTTCAAAATCAAATAGCAAAAGGCACAACTACATCCATCATTTATCATTCCTATAAAATTAAATATGTGACAATCCATCACCAAAAAAGCTCTTTACACAGGTTAAGTTGACAAGTGAAAATGGATGTAGAAGAAATGCAAGAAAACCAACATGTCCTCCATTCAGACTGGGGGTGTAACTATATATATCTAATACTGTTATACATGTACCTCTTTCTCTCTCTTCTCTGATTCTTCATCTTCTTTACTCTTCCTTTCTTCTCTTTTTCTCCTTTCCTCATCTTCTTTTTCTCTCCTTCTCTTCTCTCTCTCCTGAGCCTCTTTCATTGCCTTTTCAGTTGCTGCTTTTTGAACTTTCTGTTCTTCCTCTAATCTAGCTTTTTCTTGTGCTTCTATCATTGCTATGGCTTCCTGTTCTTGTTTAGCTTTAGCCTCTGCTTCTCGTTTTAATATTTCTTCTTTTTCTTTTTGGACTTTAAGTTCAGCTTCTTTCTGTGCTTCTTCAGGGTCAGTTTCTAGAACTGTCATTATTGTCCGGGGTATGTGAGCCCTCTAGATAACAAACAAAAACAGAAAAAACATATAAGTAAGACAGAATACTGAAGGAAGAAATGTAATACATTTTCATTTCAATTACAGTAAAAGACACTATAGACTTTCAGACAGAGTAAAATGTTGCCACCATGGGAATGTGACATGTTGAAAAACCAGGGAAAGTAAATCACATTCAGAGTAAACAATACCATTTTGTACATGTAAAAAAAGCATTCTCGTTATTACACCTTTATTTCGCGTTATAATGCCTTTCGATTCGCATTATTACGCCTTTCTAAAAGCGTTATTATGCCTTTATTTCGCATTATAACGCCTTTTTTCGCGTTATTACAACTTTTAATTTTTTTTATTCATGAGCTTAATAGGCTTTCGTACTCAAGTAAGTTAACAATATAAAACATTATTTAATTGTCTAGAAAACTAACACAATTCACTGTCACAGACACAGGTATTCTGAAAGTTATTAAAGTTTCAGTCAGTCATATTTATAATTAAGGTATAGCTAGTATTTACCTGTTCAGGTGTAAATGCCTGTACATGGGTATATAATGGTTCCCTTAATTCTGCACAGCTATCAAACACACTTTTAAGTTGAGGGGCTGGAAGTTGTAGTAAGACGGCAAATGACTGTGGCTTTGTTTTCTGACAACATCTTATAAATCCCTCCCATACTCTCTTCTGTTTCCAAACCTATAAAATAACAAGTGATATATGCTGAAATTATTAAACTTAGATAAATGATAAATCTATAGTGAAACTTTGAGAAAAAGATATCATTTTTCCAATAACTTACATTGCCATTGCTTGGTGCTAGTCGCAAATAGCTGCAATAATGCTGATGCAGCTTTAAACAATAATTCACTCACTTACCCACTGCTTAGTGCTAGCTGATTTTTTTTAGCCTTTTGAAAAAACTTAGAACACCTCAAAAGTCAAAACTGAAAACTTTTCAATTTTACTATAATATATAGTATAATGTAAATATATTTATTTAGTGTTTATGAATTTTTAGCACAAGTTATAACTAAAAAATATTTATTTGGCCTAAATATCATGGATCATATGGTGTAATATTATTGTATCTTATTTGGTGGTGAATTTTAATAAGTGATACTGTATTATAGCAAAATTTTGTACATCTCTAAAATTCAGAAGTTTACAGTATACAATATATTAAAACTGTTCTCATAAATAATGTAGGTAACAGTGACTGTTCTATACAGGTAACATATCTCACCTGTCATGTGATGGTACAATGTTACTTACCTGTTTAGTAATTAATCTCTGTAGAATATTTAGTATAAATCCTATCAGTCTAGGATACATGGCTAACGACTGTAAAACTGTTCTCATAAATAACGTAGGTAAGGGAGATTGTTCCATCAATGTCTGCATCACAACAGCTAACACTTCCTGTGTGTAGATCTTCTTCTCACCAAAACACAGATTTGTAGCTGAAAAAATCAAACAAAATATGTGAAACTGTTGTACTTGTCCCATTCTGATCTTCATGTAGTAATAAACAAGTATACCATTCTGTTTCAAACTCAAGATCTGTCAAAAAGCACCAAACATAGCGTACCTGTACTTCTAAAACATAGAAACACTTTAACAAGAGCTGTCAAAAAGCACCAAACATAGCGTGCCTGCACATCTAATACATAGAAACACTTTAAACAGAAACAGAATAATGATGTTGATGTTGGGGTCATGAAATAAAATTTTCTGCATTAAAAACTTGTGAATATTTCCGTTAAAACAATACATTTATTATGCATGTAAATATCATCAGTGTGTCAGGTGATACACGTATGTATTCTATAAAGGTTATGTGGAATGACATGGAATTGCATAAATCTACATTTGCTGTATAAATGATATTGTTCAGGAATATGGTACATAAATATATTCCATATTAACTTATAATAACTGTTTCTAATAAATGTGGTATCAAGTGGTATATGTTGTTGATCACCACGGTTCAATATATGTAATGAGCCTCCGTGGCAAAGTGGTCTACAGCATGTAATTACAGATCAAAGTCCTCTCACCACCTACATGTAGGCTTAAATCCAAAGTGGTCTACAGCATGTAATTACAGATCAAAGTCCTCTCACCACCTACATGTAGGCTTAAATCCAAAGTGGTCTACAGCATGTAATTACAGATCAAAGTCCTCTCACCACCTACATGTAGGCTTAAATCCAAAGTGGTCTAAAGCATGTAATTACATATCACAGTGCCTCTCACCACCTACATGTAGGCTTAAATCCAAAGTGGTCTAAAGCATGTAATTACATATCACAGTGCCTCTCACCACCTACATGTAGGCTTAAATCCAAAGTGGTCTAAAGCATGTAATTACATATCACAGTGCCTCTCACCACCTACATGTAGGCTTAAATCTAAAGTGGGACAGATCCTAGTGTGAGAAAGTTTGTCAGTTCCCTCGCTAAAGGTTGATGGATTTCTCCAGGCACTCTATTTCCTCCACCATCTTTGAACTGCCTGTCTTGATGTAAGTGAAACAATCTTGAATTGGGTTAAAGCTACATTACTCCACTCAGCTCACTTTCTATCTGTTTCCAGAATCTAATCATCACTTTGTTACCAGTAAGTTTAAACATATACCAACCTTTAATAATAGTTTTCATATCACATTGTTCAGGATCTATATTATGTAAAGCAATCAATAATTCTGATGGAGTTAAAGGTGATGTATAACTAGTGGCATCTCCTACAATATATAAAATAAAATATATATAGTGTCGTAACAACTACGTGTAAGTTACTTTGATTTCACTGATCACAGACTTACATCTATCAATCCCTACAATATTCTGATTATTAGGCATGTAACAACTGTTGTAGTAAATGTTATCTATACAGACGGACAGACAGATGGACAGACAGGGTGATTCCTATATACCCCTCTAAACTTTGTTTGCGGGTGGTATAATAAAGTATATATACACAAATACCGTGTCCTCCTAAAAACCTGTTAATCACTTCTTTTACAACTATTGGATTTAATTTTATAAGCTTTGGTGATGTTGCAATAACTTACCATGTCCTCCTAATAACCTATTAAACACTTCTTTTACAACTATTGGATTTAATTTTATAAGCTTAGGTGAGGTTGCAATAACTTACCGTGTCCTCCTAAAACCTATTAAACACTTCTTTTACAACTATTGGATTTAATTTTATAAGCTTAGGTGATGTTGCAATAACTCACCGTGCCCTCCTAATAACCTATTAAACACTTCTTTTACAACTATTGGATTTAATTTTATAACCTTAGGTGATGTTGCAATAACTTACCGTGTCCTCCTAAACCTATTAAACACTTCTTTTACAACTATTGGATTTAATTTTATAAGCTTAGGTGATGTTGCAATAACTTACCGTGTCCTCCTAAAACCTGTTAACACTTCTTTCACAACTATTGGATTTAATTTTATAAGCTTAGGTGATGTTGCAATAACTTACCGTGTCCTCCTAATAACCTGTTAAACACTTCTTTTACAACTATTGGATTTAATTTTATAAGCTTAGGTGATGTTGCAATAACTTACCGTGTCCTCCTAATAACCTGTTAAACACTTCTTTTACAACTATTGGATTTAATTTTATAAGCTTAGGTGATGCAATAACTTACCGTGTCCTCCTAATAACCTGTTAAACACTTCTTTTACAACTATTGGATTTAATTTTATAAGCTTAGGTGATGTTGCAATAACTTACCGTGTCCTCCTAATAACCTATTAAACACTTCTTTTACAACTATTGGATTTAATTTTATAAGCTTAGGTGATGTTGCAATAACTTACCGTGTCCTCCTAAAACCTATTAAACACTTCTTTTACAACTATTGGATTTAATTTTATAAGCTTAGGTGATGTTGCAATAACTTACCGTGTCCTCCTAAAACCGTTAAACATTCTTTTACAACTATTGGATTTAATTTTATAAGCTTAGGTGATGTTGCAATAACTTACCGTGTCCTCCTAATAACCTGTTAAACACTTCTTTTACAACTATTGGATTTAATTTTATAAGCTTAGGTAATGCTGCAATAACTTCTTTCTAAAATAAAAAAAAACATTTACAAATTCATTCACTGTTACAATTTTATAAAACAAAATTACAGGTCATATGACAATTTTTTGACACCATTATACACAAATATATATTGTATGTATGTACCTATAAAATGATTTAAAAATAAATTTAAATGTACTATAAAAAGTGCATACTTGCCTACCCTTTCATGAGACTAGGAGTAAGTCTGGGTAAATTTTGATCATAAGTTATACAAAATGAGTCGTAAAGATTCCCGTAAGTGACTTAACAAAACATGGATATGCTGTATAATACTCAAGTTTGAATTAATTTTTGATCTCATTGTTTCTTTCCTTATTTTAATTTGCAGCTAAAGATCTTGATTCTCAGGTAAAGAATGTCACTTTCATGACCATGCTGTTAAGAAGCCGTTTTTGAACAAATGTTCAACACTGTATGCCCGTCTTGCATACTTGGATAGTATTTACACATTGCCCTTTACTCAAATTGAATTGGAGGAAGTTGGCATCACAGAAGCATGCTATATGTACCTTTGTTAAACCTGTTAACACTGGTATAAGGAACCTCACATCTGGAACTCTCTTGTGATAAAGGTCACGGACACGCTCTACTAAATCTGGTGATGGAGCAACTGTAAAATAGAAATATCCATTATGTAATATGTATACAAAGTTACTGAATAGCGTTTAAATTATTTTACTTCACAGAACATATTCCAATTTTCCCCATTCCGAGTGAAAAATTAAATTAAAGGAAACACATCATTAATCTATTTATTTAAAGTTATAAATTTACTACCTAAAATTAAAACATTAATTCTTCATGTATCATTGACCAGCACCGATATCACTATTTTGTAGTAAAAGAACAGTTTAGAAATAAAGTCAAGGAACAATTAATTTTTTTATACAAAATAACTTTAGACACCAAATAAATCAATAAATCTTGATATTTAGTTTGTTAGTACCAATGATTTAAATAAATCCCCTACCTTTATCAGTTAATATATGAATCACTCTGGTAACTAAGGTCTCGGCTCCTTTAGGACAATTCTCTACCAAAGTCAGTAACTCAGGGGAGTGCATACCCATTCCTTTAACCTGTGTAATACATAAAATTATGTTTATATTGTGATTGGTTGATTGAATGGGTTTTTACATCCCAGTCAAGAATGTTTCACATATATCGAGATGTCACTAGCTATAGGTGAAGTGCCGGAAATTTTTACCTTTGCAGTGCACTCAGGGCAGAGTGGTGGGAGGGGTCTTTAAGGACAAGGTATAGCCAACATGTGTTCAAAGATCCTGAAACATTATGTTCTCATAAAATTACATTATCCCAAGAGAAACAAAAGTTGCATTAACTTGCCTGACTAGATACTTCATATGTCCAAATACATGGAACTCTATATTGACCTATGTTGTAGGAGAATGTTGTAGGAGAATTCCAATTATGTTTCTGTAAACGGTTGTCCTAAATTCAGAAAATATACAGTGGAGAGGATGTAAATCTTACTATGTATGTATCACAAATTAACAGTGGTAGATACATATAAAATCAAGTTTTTGTTTTTAAAAGACATAGACATCTTATTTTTATCCATTTTTAACATTTTATAGATATTATATGTTCTTATTATATATATATGACAACGGAGTTTCTAATGCTCTGAGAATCGTTCTTTTGATATCTGCTGATGCTGATGTGTATACAACTGCTAACCTATGTAAAACAATGATAGATAATTATATAAAATTGTAAATACATCCAGTGTCATAAAAGTGTGAAACAAGGTTTTGTACACTGCTGAAAACAAACTTTGAGTTACAAATATGACATCAAGAGCATTAACAAGGTGGTTTTATTTTTTTTTCTTTTTTTTTTTTTTTTATATATATATATATTTTATTATTTGATCTAATGACTACTTATGACCAATGGCCCATATGAACTTGACCTAACTTTTGTCAGGAGGATCACGGTGTGCATGTTTGATGTGGATAAGATTAAAAATGTGGACTTCAGAGGCAAATCAAATGTTGATGCGCAACACAAATGAGACTGACAACAAGAGGTTACTAGAACTAAAACTATGCATCCTTAACTGCCTATCCAAACATCTACATCATACTTATCTAGCTTTCAAATTATTTTCTGTTTGAAAGTTGAACGATTAACAATTTCATTATTCATAAATTAAAATCTTAGAAAATGAATAGATATTCTTGTTTCAGTATGACTTACTCATGAATTAATTTCTGATTACTGGGTAATAATCCTAAATACAGATATAAACACATCTTCATAGACTCTTCTGTCCAATTCTGTGGAAGTTCAGCTAAAAACATAAAACATATTTAAGTATAAATGAACGAAAGTTTCTAAGCATGTTTGAACTTATGACCAAGATCTAAAAATTACTACTGTAGAAGACACATTCTAGTGAAAAAAATATTTGTAACTTTCAAGTTAATTCTTGTACCGTGAATATATCTTATCAGCAAAAATTTCTTATTTTCCTCTGCACACTTTCCCTACAGGCAGAACAGTGAATTTTTTATTTTTATCTTTTTTTTAAAGTTTTTTAATTAAAAATTATAAATACATCATGCATTATCAGACACAATGTGTTAACTAACAGTTAATTGACTGTATTATACTATAACTAACCTGGTCTAGACTTCAGATTGGGGAATAATTCTGCTGGGGGTTTCTCTTGTAATAAATTCTTTAACATCTTTGATGCAAAGTTCTGTTAAAACAACATAAATAATAATGTATAAGAATTTTATGTATACAACAGTTTATAATGTTGTTAGATAAACACAAGTCATTAATTAATGTAGCTAGCTAGACAGGAGGTGCTTACTCTTTCAGAGCACCCAGTCTCACTTACCTGCCAGATGTTCACATGTTTAACTTAATTTGCCAGTTTTCAAAATTTTTGCTTTCTTTTGAAATTGTGATTGGGACATGGGCTGGTATGTTAAATTTGTTTTAAACATTTTTGTGACTTTGTTGCTGAAGACTTATTTATACACAACAGTTTGTATATCAGTTCATTTATCTATATGTTGTATAGAAGAAAATTTTATCTTGCATCATAGAGTACACCGATAAAGTCTTCCCATGTCCATCTACAGATTCATATCAGATATCTTGGTTTCTGTGGCATGAAATAACTAAGAATATTACCCCTACCCCCCCCCTTGTCAGTCCATGACATAGGGCAAAGTTAAACACCTCCAAGCCCTGCATTTATGTACCAGTCCATCTTGGGCTTGAACCCACCCTTGAATCAACAGTTGTCAGCGTACCATTCAGTCATACTTTTGTATGGAATTTTATATCTTTACATATAAAACCGTATTCCAGTATATGTATAGTGTGTTTTGAGTGAATATAAACATACCTCAATAGCTTCTGTTATCTGTGGTTTTTCATATAATTTTTTAACTGTACGTATAGCAGTGCTTCTGACCTGTAAATATTTTAACAATCTTAAATTTTGTCATCTATTTGACATCATTGCATTTGTCTATTGATATATTTTGCTGCAAGACATTCTAGGTATGTCTTGTGGTAAGACACTGAGAAAGACATTAAAGTCAAGCATTAGATAATAACTGTATTCACATAAAATAATTATTAACTGTACTGATTTGTTAAAATTATTCTTAAGAACTGAACATGTACTTAGACTTTTGCGTTAACTGAGTGGAGATTGGTGGAATGGAGTTTTAAGATTATAAATAAAATATGCTGAAAATGTTAACTTTACCTCTACTTTCTCATGAGAACAAAGGTCCAATATAACATCTAGAAATCTAAGTCTATGTGCTGGTCTGGTCATTATTAGTTCTTTAATTGTATTCATCCCTGTAACTACTCTGTTCTGTAGATATAAAATCATTATGTATAACATTACAAGGTATAAATAAACAAGGGGTCCAAAAGGGCCTGTAATGCTAACATGACAAAATTTGACCTATTTGCGTATTTTCCTAAAATTGGGTTGAAATCGGTAGAAAATTGAGTCTACTTTCTGTATTTCAAATTTGAAGGAAATCAGTAGAAAATAGAATTTACAATGGCCATTTTAGTGATTTTGCTATATAGTAATGGTGACCATCTTGGAAATTGTACATAGTCGCTTTGTACAAACTTTTATCTACCCCACCTGGAGACCTTCCACACCAATTTTGGTTTCTAAGGAGAAGATCAAAGTTTACACATGGACACACACAAAAAACACACACTTCACCATGCTTAAAATGGATTTAAACAAAATTCCAAACAAATCCAGGAAACTACAACTTTCTATTATTTTATAGGAAGGTTAAGGAAATATTACAATGAATGCTGATAACTCCAATTAACAAGTAACACCAGATCTAGGTGCTCCAATTAGTTTTGGTATTATCTCATTATTTTAGGTAAACATAAAGACGAATCTCTGGTCTCAATAGAGATATCACAAACAGATTCTTAGTAGACTTTTATTACCGTTTTTCCTATTCAACCTGTCATACATGTAATTAAGATATTAGTCATAACTGATAGAGAATGCTATGGACATCTGTTAAGTAAATCACTCAGCTTTGTCATTTTGCTAAACCAGTACCGGATTTTTAATATGTTAACCTTAATAAAATTATTACCAGTATTTATCAACAGCAAATGTGGACTATATTGATTCATATGAAATATAAATATCCTCATGTGTCCTAACTTCGTGGTAGTGTCAAGTTTGTGGCATTTTGTTTATACCAGATACAGTCCAACCTGCCTTAAAGGCCACCTCTATATAAGGGCCACCTGCTTATAAAGGCCAGTAGAATCGTGTCCCAATTGTTCTTTATCCATATTATTTGAACCTGTATATAAAGGGCACCTGCCCATAAAGGCCACTTTTGCAGTTTCCTTTGGTTGGCCTGTATAGACAGGTTTGACTGTATAAATCATAGGAAGCACATCACTGCACATGTTCAAAGTCAAAAAGGCGCCATAAGGGTTCAACTATACATTTTTGTTAGAAAAATTTTAAAATATGATTGAAAATTACGAAAATATATAAAAATATCAGAAATTTTAATTTTTAGACAGATTTTACTATTCCCAAATTATTCTTAAACTACCGGTATCTCTTTATTTTTTTGTCACATGTAAAATAAATCAAGATGTAAACTATGTTGTCTGCAAATGGAGTCTGACTTATTTACCCGATCCTGGTTTGAAACATTCAGTACAAGGTAAATATAGTTTTTAGCCGTATTAAAAACATGTGACATGCCATTTTCTGTAAGCGAGGTCAATTGCTCATGTCATACCGGAAGTGTATGATCGTTTTTTCTTGTTATAAGTTTTATTTTGTAACAAATTCTGTTGTAAATCTAAACTAGACTACTTGAAATATATCTTTTAGAAAAAATCAGTTTTTCAGAAATTGATCACGTGAAATCAAGCGATCCGGGAGACCTCCCACGAACTTTCCACACATTCTTCAAAATAGCATCTAACCCAAGGGTACAGTTTACAAACAATGTTTACCAGTATATAACGAAAATAGCCGAGGTTATTTCCAATTTTGAAAGTGAAGTGACAAGAAATCTGAAGTAAGACTTACCGGTAAATGTTTATTGTTTGCTGACGATTGTCTATTAATATTTTGACACAAACTGTTAGTACCACGAACTTAGGACACACAAGAATAATAAAAACATCCAAATTATGTGGCAAATCATTTGACTCAAGAAGTAATACAGCAAAAGAAGACATCATCTATATACATTACCTCATCTAAACAATATTTCTTTAATATTTGTACAGCATTATCTGTCACAGCAGGTGCTTCCATTAACAATCTGTGAAACAATCTGAAAAAGAAATGACATGTAAAGTATGAGCAAGTGATATTGTGTTAAATGAGGGCACATACGCTAGCCACTACGCTCACACTGGTCCCTAGACATACTAGATCAGATTGGCATGTAACTATGAAATCGGTTTTAAAAATCTGGTAAAAAATTCTATTTCAACATAAAATTTCTAAGATTTTTATACTTTATTTGCATCATACACAGTAGAAATTCCGTGAACATAATGTAAAACAAGGACAGTCCGGCGTTGATTTAGTAATCTAGTATTTCTCAGGACCAGTGTGGGTGTAGTGGCAAGCAAACACTAGCTTGAACATGTCTTGAATATACACATACAGTAGAACTTTGATAACTCGAACTTCGATATCTCGAATACCACAGATAACTCGAAGTAATAATTTTGTCCCGACCGGTTTTCTATATAAACTATATAAATACAACTTCGATAACTCAAAATTCTGTAACTCGAATACCCCCGATAACTCGAAGTAATGTTAAGGTGCAAAATTAAAAATTATAGGAGAAACAACCTTCTAAAACTCGAAATATTTTTAACAATGGGTGACCAATAGAACGTTTCAGTGAGAACACGGTAATTAATCGACAATAAGCTATAATATTTCCGTATAATCCGATTAATGATTGGAGAAGTTGTACAGATCAAAGGTTTTGCTACTGTATTAATTAGTATCAATTAAAGGATTAATACTCTGTGCCGTAATGGGCGATGAAGTGTAACCGTGTACCCCCTCAGTAGAAGCCAAGTTTTGTGCCGCTGGCGACAAATTTTCAGGTGATTTAAGCTGGGTTTTAATGACTAACACGTGGTAGGCACACTAGTTTGATAATTTCTATAAAGTATGCGTCTTGTTTTGTATATTATAACATACAATGTACATGGATATGTTTATCTGATTCAGTTCTTTGAACGCATTACGGTCATGTATTGGTAATACACATTTTGTGTATTTTATGTATGCGTTTGTTGTCGCCACCAGTCCTTATAAAAACATAATTAATAATTTGATTTTAATTCATTATTATTTTATATAAATCCGGTACATATTACACCAGTGTATCGCTAAACAGTTTTACACCATCCAACATTTCTCCCAAAGAAATGAAAGTTACATTGTGACGTCATTCTTCAACTTCGAAAACTCGAACACCCCGATAACTCAAAGTCATCATCGAAGTCCCGTGCACTTCCGAGTTATCGAAGTTCTACTGTAGGTACATTTACAATGATTTTGTTCAATAAAACCTTGTTTGATAGCAATTGTATGAGCTATATATACCATTGATTACATGACTTGCTTATGGCTATATGTGACATCAATTATCTGGCTGCTCCAGTGACTAGACATATGTGACAGTGATTTAAATTTCTTGATTAAAACAGTGAAATAAAACTAGAAAAATGTAAATATGGTACATGTATAATCATTGAACTGTATAGAAATGACATTTATAGTGCTATAACTTCCACTACATATAATCATAATGTGCTAACATGTTATTCCGCACACATTGCATATTGATGGAAGTTATAATACTATAAAACATCATTTCTAGACAATTCAATTATTAATTAAATCCCAGACCAAGTAAGATTATCATACTTGTATTGAGACATCTCCAGAAATATATACTGTTGCAATGAACAAACATTGAGGATTCATGTTTATGCTAACAATATGATGGTGTGAAAACATAAATGTTGATACCGGTGACCATATTGTAAAAGTACCGTAATAGCCATGCCATCAGCTTTCCTCTTTTTTCAGACAAAAATATTGATAGACATGCATTTGAAAGTAACTAAAGCTATAATAAGAAGCTTTGTATGGTATTGTAATTACTGATACTAACCCTTCTTTATGTTCTGCCCTCTCTAAGAGAGCTGTTAACAATCTAGTTAAACATTCATCATAACTAGCTAAGTTAGCCTTATCCTTGGTTAGTGTAGTGGCACAGAATCCCTGACAGTTAGCGTACTCCTGGTACAGCCACGCAAATGCTAAATCTGCACGACTTCTTAAATCATCAAATATAAACTCCTGTAATACTGAAAAATAATGGAATAATTCATTAAGTCAAATTCGATACCTGGAACCATACTTTGAAATTTGCTTCATTTTGTTTTATGAAAACTAGTGTTATAAGACCAGTAACATTTCAAAACAAACATTTAGTGACAATTTCATTTTACCCTTTATCATCAAATGTGCTAAAATAAAATTGTCACTGCTGGAAAATTTTCTAGGTTTACAGAATTTAAAGATTTATACTTGTATCATGATGTCACCAATTATGCTGCTTGACCAATTTACTATGTGAATGGAAAATGTAAGGATGATCTTTCTTAGTGACACAGTGACTCGGATTTAAGATCTCATGCATGTATAAAAGACTTAACTTTCTCTTTGGTTGCCAAGGAAACCGTTATAGACCATAACCTATGTCAATGTGAAATTTATAGTTACTTTAATGGACTTAGTTTATTTTAAAGTTTCTAGTTGCTTTGTTTTAGAACTACAGATTTATAATAACTAAGAGTTAAATGGTTATTACAAAAGTATTTAATCTGCATCTCTAAACTTAATACATCAATAATACCAAGTACCTGTTCAGCTAAACATTCTGATTACAGTACTTACTGATATTTACACTCTCTTCCTCATCAATATAGTCAAAAGTCACCTCTACATAAGGGCCACCTGTTCTTAAAGGCCATATTTACTGGTTCCCTCAGGTGGCCTTTATAGACAGGTTTGCCTGTACATACTGTTGTCATGTGTTTGTGATGCCATTTGCTTTTACTAAATACATTTCATTCAACTACAATACTGAATATTAAATTCTAATTTTACAAACTTTGTCAAATATCACTTTAAGCTATTTTCAATTTATTGTACTATTTTCAACTTGGTATAACATTTCCTTGTAGTACAGATATCTGATCATAAGGGTATACCTACCATCTTTTAACTCTCCACCAAACTGTGATACAAGACCAACAAGCTTTGTACGAGCTGCTAAAGCATTACCAAATGTAGCACTCTCTGTAATATGAAAATAAAAAAATAAATTCTTTATTTTACTCTAAAAAAGATGGCGATATAATAAGGGGTGTATTGTAAAATTTGTCACGCCATCTGACCAATGAATCAATTATGTCATTCAATATTCATTCTTATGTATGAGATTTGTAGGTTATAACCTTATTCAGAACTTTTCTGAAAAATCTCATTACTAGAATAGTCTTTCAGATGAGGCACAAATCTGAGGTTCTGTGTCTCAATGCATGCTAAAGATACCTCTGCAGAGTTTGAAAAAAAAAGCTTCAGATGCTTAAAACAAAAAACCAAATTAAACCAGACTGAGCAAAATCAGAATACAATATAACAAGTTATAACTAAAGTGGAATGCCATTTCAAAAGTGTCCCCAAATGAACCCCAACTGGGAAGTCCATGTTTTCCCAACCATTTAAATGATCAAATTATGAATAGCCAATGGCATATTGATTCCCTCTTATGATTGTTCTTGTAAAGTTTCATAATAGTTTTATAACATTGGCATACAAAATTTTGGCTGAAGAAGCTCATAATTCCACAATAAACATACAACAAGGTGTAACATTACAAGAGGACAAACTAACCAGCAGGAAAGTTATGATAAACTATCTATGATTATATTTATTAGTGTATCTTACTTTCAGCATTGAGTATTCTCTGTACAGCACTAATGGTCATATTATCTAACGTGTCTCTGTCTAAATCCTGAGTCACATGACTTAGTTTGAAGTGTTTTATACCTCTACGGACAGGTAGCTGGAATAAAATACAATATTATAATGTTGTTATGTACATTAGCTAAATAGTTATACCTCTACGGACAGGAAGCTGGAATAGAATACAATATCATAATGTTGTTATGTACATTAGCTAAATAGGTATAATATCATCAGCAAAAAATATAGTGTAAATTTTCACATTTAGTGACATTTCAAATTATTTGTGCATATCTATTTTGGCGTTATTAGATGACAATCATGGCAAATCCTATTTAATATATATAAAAATCAAATATTCGCGAATTTTCTTGTCTTGGTACCCTCAGCGAAAATGTCTTCCTTAAAATATATTTATAACTATGAAACATTTGTTCTTTTTTTTTTTTTTAATTTTTTTTTAATTTTAATTTTTTTTTTAAAATCGAAATTTTTGCCAAAGAAACTGATGCTTTTGTATATCTCATTAGTAAAACTACCAAAAGGTTAAGTGTCAGGAAAAAGTGGAAAATTTGAAAACTTGTTTATAATCCTGATAGACTTTTATGTAATAAAACCACTTGAATCTTCACTTGTATTTGTATGTGTTATATTTACTTTCTTTTTTTCCAAAGAAACCAATTCTTTTGAGCATGTAAAATTGCTGATAACAGAGATGGCTGTTATAAAGAGTGTTGACTGTACCAGTAATCCCTTGTAGCCTCACTTGATATTTGTATATAGACATAAAATGTTTGAGGTCAAAACTTACTGATGGTGCAGGCATAGCTTTGGCAGCTGTAGGCTGTTCATATGTCCCTGTCTGACCACCTGTTGACAAAAATGCATATATTAAAGTACATATATATGTCTAAGTTGTAATACATGTATTGAGAGAGAGAGAGAGAGAGAGAGAGAGAGTGTGTGTGTGTGTGTGTGGTGTGTGTGTGTGTGTGTGTGTGTGATACTCAGTCATAAAGCAAACAAGAACTGGGGTTGGGGTGTGTGTGTGTGTGGTGTGTGTGTGTGTGATACTCAGTCATAAAGCAAACAAGAACTGGGGTTGGGTTGGTCTACTTACCAACAACCGTCTGGATAGATTGTTTGGGGGTGGGTGGTACATAAGCAGGAGAAGATCCACCATCATCATTCTCATCAGCTGACTGAAATAAAATTCAAGTAAAAACTTAGTCAGCTATATATATCAATATATCAGACTGGATTTAGTCAGACAATCGACAAAATATTAAAAAATTCAAAAGAAATTCTCTTAAACTGCAGCTTAATAATAATTTTAGTTAGTCAACCAACAAGTGTTAATTGTAATGGGATGCCATTACGGAGACTCCCAAACAAAGCTTTATTAAGACCTTTAAATGTAATTCCATTTTTTTTTCAAATTTTTAAGTGTTCAAATTATTGAATGTAAAATGATGAAAAAGACAGGTCAGTTGGAGAAAATATTACCATTAAAGTAATAAATATCATAACAAAGAATTTCATCAAGTAACAAAATCTTTACTGTATAATATAAGTTATACAGGGTTTGGCAGATTACATGGCCCTATGTAAAAGATTTATGTACCCTGAGCCTCAGGCTAAGTGTATACTGATTTTTAAAGACAGGTACATGGGGTTGTGTAAGCTGCCAAAACAATGTATAACATTTTTGTCACCTTTTAAAGTGGTATAAGTTTTGTCCGTTTAACTTAAATTTAGTAATTTGTGTGACTTATGTACATTGTCACCATGTTTGTTTACTGTTACTAGAGTTCAGCGATGTACCAATTACTTCCCTTTTATTGCTAAATGTCACATAGGTTTATGTACCTCGGCAGATTTCCAAACATAGTTCTTTGTACCCTGACAAGTTAACAAGTAACTATGTCAGCATTGTTTTTTAAGGGTAATGGAATGTAATTTACCTGTCTCTGAACTTCAGCTATGCCTTTACCCATTCCAGCTTGTGTAAGCTGAGTAGCCAGGAGTCAAGCTATGTGTTTAATCTGGCCATCAGTACCAGCAGCTGGGTGAGGAAATGTAACTTACCTGTCTCTGAACTTCAGCTATGCCTTTACCCATTCCAGCTTGTGTAAGCTGAGTAGCCAGGAGTCAAGCTATGTGTTTAATCTGGCCATCAGTACCAGCAGCTGGGTGAGGAAATGTAGCTTGCCTGTCTCTGAACTTCAGCTATGCCTTTACCCATTCCAGCTTGTGTAAGCTGAGTAGCCAGGAGTCAAGCTATGTGTTTAATCTGGCCATCAGTACCAGCAGCTGGGTGAGGAAATGTAACTTACCTGTCTCTGAACTTCAGCGATGCCTTTACCCATCCCAGCTTGTGTAAGCTGCGTAGCCAGGAGTCGAGCTATGTGTTTAATCTGGCCATCAGTGCCAGCAGCTGCTATTGGAGTATAAGTAGACTGAAACTGTGCTGGCATTGTATCTGGTAACATTACCTAAAATAACAAGAGGAACATAATACAACATGTCTCACCTGACTAACCCAAACTGTAGTAAAAGTTTTACAGTGGAATTACATATAATGTTGTAGATAAGGTATAAGGGTATACAGTAAAACCCGGTTAAAATATCCCTCCTTAACTTGCCTTTTGTTAATCGACAAAGTATTTTCAAGTCCAAAAACCCATGTCTTCTGCGGTTTTTCTTGACAATATGAAAAAGGACTTTCGAATATCATTAAAAATTCAAATGATCATGTGAAACAGAAAGGTACACAACAAAGAATACTAGAATTACATTTAAATTTGGATGTGAGAAGTGATGTAATCCGTAAGCCTGCACTTAATATCTTAATCTACATCTCAACTACATGAGACATTATGTTAAGTCAAAACCAGTAAATACATTACCATACTGAGCAAGACCAGATCTGCAACATTCTGTGGTGTTAATCTTGGGATGAGATCTTCAGATGTAATGTCTATGGCTGTAGTTTTAGCTACCGGGGGTGGTGGTGCAGGTGGTGGCTTAGATCTATCAACAAATGGTGTCATACCTCCATCATCATCATCTAGTTCTATAATAGTCTGTGAATGTAAAATAAAATAAAGTTATGTGGATCTATGTTGAAGGCAGAAAGGTTTATAATAGAACACAAATGTTTAAACTGTATTTAACATTATTAAAGCTATTTACAACAAATATACAGATAGATGTGTTTTAAAACTTTCACCAGATACATGTAGCTAGCATTAATTGATTCATCATTTTAGAATTTTACTTTACATTGGACTTTCAACTCAAGATACAGCAGCTGGGTGTATCATAATAGCTAATTTGCAATTTGTGTAGATAAGCTAAACATAACGAAGTCTTGACTTCCAGATCCAGCAGTCAAAAGTGATAGTGTTATTTAACTTTGTTCTCCCATTCAAATTCAAGAAAATTTAAACAAGCACCAAGAACACTAAATCAAAATATAAAGAATTCAGTCTATTAAGCAGTACTGTCATAATTAAGTCAATGCTGACAGACGCTTTCAAGCTAAAATTATACATGCAAAATAAAATGTAGTACAAGATAAACTAGAGGTACAAATAATATTTGAGGTTTTGTTCAAAAAAGATAGTTTATTAAAAATAACTAATTTCAGAATAAAACCAGAGGCTCAGTGTGGCTGAGCCTGTATCGCTCACCTGACTTAAATGCTTTTAAAGCAAATTTGTATATATGCTTTTCCCATAGGGTCCAATGTGAAACAATGTTCTCCGCTGGCAGCCATGTTTTATGGCAGATCAGAAAAATTTTGGCAATCTATGTAAAGGACCTTCTATACATCATTCCTGTAAAGTTTGGTTCAATTTGCTTCAGTCATTTCTGAGGACATAGTCAAAAATGCGTTTTCCCATAGGGTCTAATGTTAAACTATCTTTTGCGCTGGCAGCCATGTTTTTTGACAGATCAGAAAAATTTCGGCAATCTAAGTAAAGGACCTTCTACACACCATTCCTCTAAAGTTTGCTTCAGTAGTTTCAGAGGAGATAGCCAAAATGTGTTTTTCCCACAGGGTCCAATGTTAAACTATGTTCCCTGCTGGCAGCCATGTTTTTAGGCGGATCAGAAAAATTTCAGCAATCTTTGCAAAAGACCTTCCATACATCATTCCTGTAAAGTTTAATTGAACTCGCTTCAGTTGTTTCAGAGGAGATAGCCAAAATGTGCGTTTTCCCATAGGGCCCAATGTTAAACTTTGTTTGGCCCTGGCGGCCATTTATTTTGGCGGATCAGAAAAATTTTGGCAATCTTAGTAAATGACCTTACATACATTATTCCTGTAAAGTTTGGTTTAAATTGGCTCAGTGGTTTCAAAGAAGATAGCAAATATATGCTTTTCCCATAGGGTCCAATGTTAAACTATCTTCTGCGCTGGCAGCCATGTTTTTTGACGGATCAGAAAAATTTTGGCAACCTAAGTAAAGGACCTTCCTTACTCCATTTCTGTAAAGTTTGGTTAAATTTGCTTCAGTCATTTCTGAGGAAATAGTCAAAAATGCAATTTTCCCATAGGGTCCAATGTTAAACTATCTTCTGCGCTGGCAGCCATGTTTTTTGGCGGATCAGAAAAATTTCGGCAATCTAAGTAAAGGACCTTCTATGCATCATTCCTGTAAAGTTTGGTTAAAATTGCTCTAGTGGTGTCAGAGGAGATAGCCAAAATGTGAAAAGTTTACGGACGGACGATGACGGACGCCAAGTGATGGCAAAAGCTCACATGGCCTTTGGCCAGGTGAGCTAAAAATGAATGAATAAATGATTTACATGAGACTAAATTAACGAATGAACGAATGAATGGTTACCTCAACTTTGGCTTTTTTAGATGACTGACCAGGATCTTCGGCTTTTCTTTTACGACTTTCATCAATCTTCGGCATGTTCTTCATGACCTGAAATTAACAACAAGTCAAAAGATAAAACATAAACGTGTATGCAAAATCAATAAATTGACTGTATATGGAAATGGGATACTTCAGGTAGGAACAAAAAAATTGTTGGTTTAACTGAGTCAAAATGATGGAAATTGAACTGTATATCTGTAAAATGGAATTTTCAGTTTTGATTTTTTTGTTATAATATTCTTAGTCTTTTAATCATATTCTAACCTATAGAAAATCAGGAAATCCCCGGAATATTATTCAAAACAAAACATAATATATTTTGTTATCTCAGAAAACGCTTGCACCAAATCCATAAATGATGATATATACATAGACCTATATCTATAATGTCAATACAATACTAATAAAATTTCCACCTAAAATGTTTGTATTCAACAGATCTATCTGTCAGAAATCTAAATGTTTTACCTCAGATTGTGTGGCACCTAAATCCGTTAGAAGTGTAGTAATTTGTGTGATATAATGTTTTACCTCAGATTGTGTGGCACCTAAATCCGTCAGAAGTGTAGTAATTTGTGTGATATAGTCCACAGATGCTGGATGTTTAAGTAAGGATAACATGTGCATTTTAAGGTTCTTTCTGACACTGCTCACTTGTGACTTAGCCAGAGTTGGAGGAAGATTAACTGTAACAAAATAAAATGTGTCAATATTAAATAACACGTTTGAATATGACAATGTTCGAAAACAAGAGTTTTATGAAGAACAGTGGATCTAGTTTGCACCATCCACCTACCCAGTCCATCAAAAACTTTCACAGTTCTACAGGCATAAGCTTTTCTGCAAGCCAAGTTAAGAAAATATAATTTTAGTACAATTATTGAATGAACAAATACCTAATTGTTTTAAAAAAAATTGAATATTTTACCATTAGCTAGCAGTGATTAAATTTATAGTTTAAAACTTCTGTAAGAATGAGTGGTAAACACAATGAACAATATCTTAAATGATAAAAACATTATAAGTTGTAATTAAAACAACCTCTGACACCAAAAATCTCAAAATAGCAGCCTTTAAAACTTTTAACCAAACACTCTGAACATCTATGACACCTAATGCTGGTTGACACGTATTGTGTAAAGTGAACACTTACCTTGTAGAATTTCAAATGACTGTACAACTTTACCAAAGAATGTTGGTCTTTGTTTGGCTATGTTGGTTACAGCTCCCATAACAGTTATCAAGTTTATACTAAAATAGTAAATACAAGTAGTAAGTTGTTACTAATCTCTGTTTTGTTTCTTTAGATTTGTATATTTGAATATTTATGAATTTCATGAAAAAATAAAAACAATCACAAAATAAAGTACCATTGTAATACTTAAGTGGGTATATGCATGCTTGAAAGCCGTCTCACAAACACGCCCATATATAAATAGACATACATTGCAAGGTATAAGTGGTTTGTAACAGTTCATAGAAGGAGGATTAAAAAAGGTCAAGTCTTATTAAAGTATCTTTTTAAAAAATCATTTTTTTAACAAAAATAAACAAGATCAATGTTGAACATACAAAAAACTTCACCAAGATTTTACTAAAATGTAATAACAATAACTTTAAAATAGAATATTCTCAATTTCACACTTGCCCTGTAATTTATCCCAAAGTACTGACCGATAGATGAACACCAAGAGGAGAAACAATAAAAACATAATTTTCCTGCTATGTAATGGTATATATGCTGACCCCAGGAATTATGTAAGCTGGGTGTAAAAATTAACAAACCTTGATATATGTGAAGCAGCCTGGAATTTTAACATTGTTTCAAAGGTACTTATTCCTTCTTCCTCCAGTCTTTTTACTTTCAGATACTGATTACCTTCAGGTATAGAATCTAATGTCACTTCATCCTGCTTAGCTGACTTAGGATTCTCCGAGTCCTATATAAATCAAAAACAAGAATTACCGATACTCATAATTATATGTTTTAATGCCCCCCCCTTACTGTGACATCTGATGGAGAATTAAACATGACTTCATCCTGCTTAGCTGACTTAGGATTCTCCGAGTCCTGTATACATCAAAAACAAGAATTACCGGTACTCATTATTATATGTTTTAATGCCCCCCTTTACTGCTTTACTGTGGCATTGATGGAGAATTTAAGGTAACTTCATCCTATTTAGCTTACTTAGGATTCTCGGGTTCCTGTAAATTACGTGTTTAACACCCACCACCCTTGTGACAGTATCTGATTAAAAAATCAAATGTCACTTAATCCTGCCTAGCAGATTTAGAATTCTCCAATATCTATATACAAACACATGTCAAAGGTATAAAATCTGTAGAGTAGACATTACATCAAAACAAGACAACACCAGAAATAAACTTTATTCTAAATGCTTAACTTCAAGTGGCATAAATAAACAAATTTGTAGACCATAAAAAGTATAAACAAATAAAAGACAAAAGGTTATAATACATGTACATGGATCATGTATTCTAGACTAAGTGATTTATAAGAGAACTAGAATAGGAATACTTACAGCTGTTTTCCTTGATAGAACTAAAACTAAACCTTCAAGAAACTTGACTGCATGTGTTCTTACACTGAAATAAAGAAAATGGTTAAATGTTACCATATGTATAAAAAAATGTCAGATTTCAATAACTTGTTCTATGTTTACTCAAATTTCACGGGACCACTGTGGTAGCTCAGTTGGTATCTAGAGTGCTATGTCCCCAACCTGGTCAAGTCTGACCAAAACTTGAAAATAGGTAGTGATGGTTATTAGCCACAAACTTGGCATTTAGAAATGAAAGCCATGTGTCCTTTGGAGGAAACCCTAAACCAGATGATATGTGTCATGATAGGTATGGTATGCTAATAAACTCTCATTGTACATTGCACTGAGCACATTGCAAAGGTAAATATTTCTAACACCATCAATAGCTGGTGAAGTCTTGATATAAGTGATTTTTTTTTACTGCGACGCAATTCATTCATTCATTTATTTATCAAATTCCCCAGATACTAGTTACTCAACAGGTGTTTGATTTCAACAGTTTTATTTTGATATTCTTTCAGATTTGATAACTTAAACATTACCCCAACATGGAAAAAAATTAAAGTTCCAGGCATTTAGGGTTAATCAAATTCCACTGTAGTTTAAACAAAATCTTATCCAATACATTTAAATGGAATTGTCCTGTGACCACATATGTTTGCAAAAACTGTTGTTTATACTTTCCTTGTTTATATATTACAACACCAATGCCAGCATACAGATTTATAGATTAACATTACCACAACTCAGGGTATCATACCTATCAGTAAAGGGACATAACAAAATATCTCTTTTCTATAAAAGAAGAAATATTAGCCATGAGAAACTTTCACGGTTAGGATCTTTCCTAAAAAGATATATGTAACCCTGAAAATTCCGAATATTTCTTCCTCATGAATGTTTCTTCTAATACAGTACCTCTTTCTACAAGGGAGATAACTCAAATACATCTTCTGATTTGTAGACAACTTACCCATCATTTTCTGAGTCAATCATTTCAAACACTTTAGCTCTTATAGCTTTCATTGTTTCCCAGACTCTTGTTCTCTCATCTGTAACTGTTTTAACTTTTGACATCCACTAAAAATAGAAACCAGATTACCATAGTAATATAATATACAAGTGTCTAAACATACCTCCATATACATAGATATCTACTGAAAATAGAGATCAGATTATCACAATCATAATACCCGGTAATATGCATATCTACACCTGAGTTTTATTTAAACTCTCCAGTGACGTTTAAATTTAAAATCTAACTGGAACAATTTTAAATCATTACATCACTTATGAAATTAAAACCTGATTTCCATATATTTACACATCAACAGCACATTTTCTAATCCGTCAGACTTTTTTGATTACCTGTATAACAACTCTGAACACTGGAGGAAGTGTCAAGATAACTTTCTTCTGAACATTTACATTTTCATCTTCTAACATCATTTGTAAACATGGCAAAATCTTAGTAAGAACTTCTGGGTCTTTTTTGCTGTAAATTAAAATATAAATTACACTTAAAATATACAATGTCCAAATGTTCAGAAATCACAAAATGAAGTTAGATACATGTACTAAATTTCTGTATAAGAAATAAGAATCTGTTTTAAAGTTTGCTCACTATTTCAGTACAGTTGTGTCTTTTTATGCAACATGTTAAATGTAATAATATAATAGGGGTAATGTTTTGTAAATACTGAGAAGTACAATTTATATCAAATATTGTGAGTTCATTTTGGGTTGTCTGAGGAGTGGTCTCCCTTGATGAGTCTCTGGCACTGAACCTAGGATGTAAACTACCTATATATATAGTTAATTGGCTGTAATGTTTTTAATGTCACATAAGCAATTTTCAGCTGTTCAACTGTTCACAATGGTAGCCAATATTGTTAATCTCTAAGGATTAACCCAAAAACAAGTCTGTGTACGAGTTGAGTTGAGTAATGCTGTTTAACGTCCCAATCAAGAATATTTCACTTATATCGAGACATTGCCAGCTATAGACGAAAGTGCAAAAATTTTGCCTGTGCGTTGCGCTGATGGCATTACCTATACAGCAGGGTTCTTTAGCGTGCCAAGCCCACTGTGACATGTGACCTCGTTTATTTTAAGTTCCCATCCGAAAGAACCGTGACTTTCATTTCGTAATGCTGAGTGCTTGGCGAAAGAACAGTCACTACCCACTTTCAAGTCTTGGGTCAGACCTGGCCGGGGTTCGAACCCACAACCTCCCACTTACGGAGTGATCACTTTACCAACTGAGCTACCGCAGTGGTCAAGTCTGTGCAAGTGCATGATGTGCGAGTGTGTTTGATGATCTGCCTTGTATTAGCAGACAAGCACACACATCACCCAGTCACATTATTGTGACACTAGGAGAACCAGTTAGGCAAATTGAATTAAAGCTATTAAAACATTATTCTGCATTTATTGCCCAAATTCTATGGTTCTTGAATCAGAATATTGGAATGTCAAAAAGTTAAAGTCCTCTAATGTCACTCAATGTGTCTAGGGAATAATAATAAATGACAGATATACATACAAGTGTATATAAACTTACCAAGCATCTTCCATGAAACTTATCACAAATTTCCTAATATCTACTGATCTATCACTCTGAAAGGCTAACATTTCCTGAAAATTAATCAAAATATTATAAAAACATGACATTATTTAAAACAAAATAAATGTACAAGTTTATTTTTAGGTGATTGAAGGAAAACAACATTAAATTATTTAATTTACATTCCAATTATCAATTTAAACCAATGTGTTTACCAAAACCATAAATAGGAAAACTGAAAACAAACTGTATGAAAGAAATAACTGATGATTATAAAACAAATTATCCAGGTATATTGACTATCCAGACTCAGTTTTTTTATTTCAAATCTAAAACATGGTAAGGGTAATAAATACAAACTGACCAACTTGTCTAATCAAACTAGAACTGTCAGTGAATCTTACCATACTTAAACCCCCCACATAGGTTTTGTCATGACCCTTGACCTATGTATGTAAATTTAGTATGTGGTACACTGTCTTATGTTGATTTACATTTAGTTTGATCATAATCCATAAATTATAGACGCTGCGGACGTTGACAGTGCAGCAGCAGTACCATCACAGCTGTATGCAAGTTATAGACATAGAAGATATGGAGCAGACATGATATTGGAATGGATGGATGGCCAAAATGACAGATCGGCACAATGATTCTATAAAACTGCTAAACTTTGCTAAACAAGGGTATAAATACAGTAAAATATTTGTTTGCAGAAGTATACCCTGCTGTTAAGTTCATAGGATACATATTTACAAACTGACCAACTTGTCACAAATTTAACTTATATATGTCATACTTACATCAAGAAAGTTATCCATCAAATTTGGATCTTTGTGGACAATTAACTCCTGGACCTATAAATAGATAAACATACACTACAAATCAGGTACCTGTATATACAAAATTAATGTTAGTATTGAATTATTAACATTTTGAAAAAAAATATATACAATTTTCGTAATCTCATGTTTATTTTCAAAACATAAAAGATTAATAATTCTTGGGCCATAGTTCATTCTAAATTTATCAAATCTTTAATTAAAAAAAAATAATAATAAAAAAAAAAATAAAGAGGACACATTCAAAAGAAGAATAACATAACTTGGCATATATAGTAATATGGTTACCTGTTTCAGATTATTAATTTTCTGACTGTCCTTAGGAAGCAATGATGCTTGATTCAACAACTCCACAACCTATAAAATCAAATTATACATATATATATAAAGTTAAAACATTCATGTATAATTGAAGATAATATATAAGAGACAGGTAAATGTACTGACACTCAATAAGGTTGCCATAATTTGATAAGCAAACGCTAGTAAAAAGAAAATTCATAAACACTAAAACAACCTCACACTTCAAATGAACTTGTAGACAGAATAATCCCTATGGTTAATATAATTGTATCTCATCTCATGTATTATCTGAAAAAAATTTGATGTTAGGTTAATGATAAGAAAAAGGAATGATGCCATTATAAGCATAAACTGTACCCGGAATATTTATACTTCAACCATCAGTTACATGCCAAACAAGATTGCCATCGTTGTATGTGAACAGTGGACCAACTTAGTTGACATAATTGTCTCTTCTATGGACAAGCTTATGATGGTATCATTCCCTCTTCTTGTTTATTATCTATCACCACAAACAACTGAGTGTTTCAAATTAACATGTTTCCATAACCTGGGGCAACTGAAACTGTTAGGTTGTGGCAATGTTTTGTTAACAACAACATTTTGGATTTGGACAGTAACTTTATTTTTTAGCAGATATTAGGTCTTTGGTTAGACAATAGACTGTTGTGTCATACTTTAGATTTTATTGATGGTTCATTATCTACCTACAACTTTGTGTTCCGATATATATTAAGTTGTCAACACACTCCTTCAACAAGACTGTTCAACAGTGAAATCTATAATAAAAATAAAAACATTGTTTGCAAACTTACCCGGTCATATGTAGGAACCGCAGTTGTTCCAACTTCGGACTCGTCCATGAAAAACTGGGCGGCCGTTGATCTTCTAGTGTCCTCCGACATTGTTGCAGTTTGAATTATTCAGTTAATATAATCTAAATTCAATAAAATAACCATAAATTTGAACATCAAGTGATGTTCTCGCCATCCATGCCGCTACCGGAAATACTAGCCTTGTAATAATTTCAAAACCAAACAAGAAATCGGAGCTATATTCCGGACGATAGATTATATTGAAACATACCCATCCCAACCAACCAACCAACCAATGAATCAAAAGAAAAGAAGGAAATAAACTGATGTACATTCGAATAGGAATAAAGTCAAGATTCACTTGCATTAATAAATAAATAACTTCATTGGCAAACAATTGCTGTAGCAATATACATTAAAACACATAATTCCTCAGTTAGGCCAAAGTTTCACAACCATTCCTTAACTAAGTTTCTATAACTTAATTCTGGTAACTTTTGGCAACATTTCATCACTAAACTGAATAAAAAGTTTCAAAACAATTAAATTATGGAAAGAACTGAGATTTTATTAGACAAGCGGAAAATGATTGTTAAGCAGCTTTGGGATGGGCACCAGCAGAGAAAAGGTCCAAGGGTAAAACGTGACATCATGGACGAAAAGTCAAACTGATGAGAGGGCGATAAATCAGGGTAAGGTAGCCGGGATATCAAACGTGACATCATGGACGAAAAGTCAAACTGATGAGAAGGCGATAAATCAGGGTAAGGTAGCCGGGATATCAAACGTGACATCATGGACGAAAAGTCAAACTGATGAGAAGGCGATAAATCAGGGTAAGGTAGACGGGATATCAAACGTGACATCATGGACGAAAAGTCAAACTGATGAGAGGGCGATAAATCAGGGTAAGGTAGCCGGGATATCAAACGTGACATCATGGACGAAAAGTCAAACTGATGAGAAGGCGATAAATCAGGGTAAGGTAGCCGGGATATCAAACGTGACATCATGGACGAAAAGTCAAACTGATGAGAAGGCGATAAATCAGGGTAAGGTAGACGGGATATCAAACGTGACATCATGGACGAAAAGTCAAACTGATGAGAAGGCGATAAATCAGGGTAAGGTAGACGGGATATCAAACGTGACATCATGGACGAAAAGTCAAACTGATGAGAAGGCGATAAATCAGGGTAAGGTAGCCGGGATATCAAACGTGACATCATGGACGAAAAGCCAAACTGATGAGAAGGCGATAAATCAGGGTAAGGTAGACGGGATATCAAACGTGACATCATGGACGAAAAGTCAAACTGATGAGAAGGCGATAAATCAGGGTAAGGTAGCCGGGATATCAAACGTGACATCATGGACGAAAAGCCAAACTGATGAGAAGGCGATAAATCAGGGTAAGGTAGACGGGATATCAAACGTGACATCATGGACGAAAAGTCAAACTGATGAGAAGGCGATAAATCAGGGTAAGGTAGACGGGATATCAAACGTGACATCATGGACGAAAAGTCAAACTGATAAGAAGGCGATAAATCAGGGTAAGGTAGCCGGGATATCAAACGTGACATCATGGACGAAAAGTCAAACTGATGAGAAGGCGATAAATCAGGGTAAGGTAGACGGGATATCAAACGTGACATCATGGACGAAAAGTCAAACTGATGAGAAGGCGATAAATCAGGGTAAGGTAGCCGGGATATCAAACGTGACATCATGGACGAAAAGTCAAACTGATGAGAAGGCGATAAATCAGGGTAAGGTAGACGGGATATCAAACGTGACATCATGGACGAAAAGTCAAACTGATGAGAGGGCGATAAATCAGGGTAAGGTAGACGGGATATCAAACAAACAGCAGGATAAGATAGACCACTGTGGTACAGCGTACACGGGATATTAAAGCATAAAATGAGCAAAACAGCCAGTGTAAACAACACCAGCGGGAGTCGAAAGCCGATTTTTTACTTATCTGTTCATTTTAACATGTGATGGTGTATTGGGGCATCAATCGGACACATAAACGATTCTATTGAAATAGTTAACTGCATCTGATACACTGTTTAAACTTTAAAACAAATTGATAAAGCGCAAGTGCTCACCTGTGATTTTGCCGTCGCCGGGAGTTTCTGTTCAATATTTCAATTTTCACTTCTTGATTAAAAATTCTGAAGCGTACAATTCCTCTAGGAGGTAAAGAACTACATGTCGACCAAATTTCAGCTCAATGTATTGAGATATAAAGGAGCAGGAGACGTTGGAGAATAACATGCGGTGTACTGGGAATTGCAAAAAGGTGTACTGGGTATTGGCAATTAAGGAGGAAGTAGGTGTACTGGGAATTGAGGATTTAAATATCTTGCCAGCTGTGCGATTTTCATGTTTTAATAAACTTATATAGAATTTATACTTCTTTTTCAATGACAAACAAAACAATTAATTATCTAGTGAAAATCTTCAACATCTGTAATTATTAATAATGCATTATAGACGAGATGAAGATGAAACATACATAGACCACATCTTTAACAAACATTTCCCCGATATATGTAGATTGAGAGGGATCCAAGTGTTTACTAAACCATTACAAAGGCCCATGTGTACTGTCAAAATTTAATCCGTTCTTAAATTTTTAAAGTTTGACAGTACCATAGCAAATGCAACTAGTGAAAGTACAGAAAAAAAACTTTGTAGTTTGGAACTGAGCAGGAAAATAAAGATTACAATTTTTAAATATTTAACCTAATGTCATTAGATCAAATCGACCAGCTAAAATATAACTTATTTATATCAAAGGTCAAGATGAGACAGTCGTCGAAAGGAGGTATCTGGTGTAAAACAGATCCACAAATGAGACGAGAGTAAAATTAAACGTCTTGAAACTGATTTAAAATAAAAAGTTTTAACAATATAACACATTTTTTTTTCATTTTTAACATGTTAAACATAGTTCATAGTGTCATATGTTTTTTTGAATTTTCATTTACGAGGTCCTATCAATAATAAACCAGCTTAACCTTTTTCCGGATTAGATCCATCTCTTCTTTTTAATGTAATTCAGTGCCCTCTAGTGTGATGCACTTATCCATCACCCCAGATCTGAAAAAGACAGGGTCATTTCCATTGACACACTCCTCAACTGTTTTCATGACTTCTTGGTCAGACCTGAAATGACGCCCTCAGGTATCATTTTTCAATTTTGGGAAAAGAAGAAGTCGCTACGAGCTAGGCAGAATGTGGTACTTCGCCCCACAGCCTTCATTGTAACTTTGCAACTGTGTACTCTTGCGTTGTCCTGTTGCGGCAGTTTCACAGATATCAGTTCTCGTGTGGTCTAGCAAGTTTGCATAGTGCACTCCAGTTATATATCATTGTACTTCTGTTTGGTTAAAAGTCACACACAATAACACCTTTTGCGTCCCAAAATACTGTGGTCATCAAATTGCCAGTAGACTAATGGTTTTTAACCTTCTTTGGCCTAGGGAACCCAGGCCCTATCCACTGACGACTCTGTGCTTTATTGTCTGGCTCATATTATTGTACCAAAATCTCGTATACAGTCTTTAGACGCAAAAGAAAATCATCTTTTGACATAAACGCTTCAACAAGGCGTCGTATACTGATGCTTTGGTCGTCAAAAATCCGCTCGATAGATTTTTTTAAATAAATGTGTTCAGAAAGCAAATATAGTTTTATCAAATAATATAGAAAAATCTAATGTCAACCGATTCGATTTTCTGCAAATCCACGATGAAAGCTCAAATTTTATCTACATGTATCCAAAATTTCCAGTTTTTAGACACTGCCATTTTAGGCCCGTTAGTTTATCATAACCATAGCATTTCAGAAATAATGCACTTGGTAAAATATTATTTACATTTTTTTAATTCCCAAATATCGGATGTGCAACTCAAATATATGTATTCCGTTACGCTCTGCAAAAAAGTGCCTAAAACTATACTGACACCTCGATACGCGTGTAATTTTGTATCCGGGTATTGAAACAAGGCACAAAAATAATGGCCGTGTCGGACAATCGGAAATGGGTTGGTTGGTTGTGTCATATACCATTTTTTTAATTTAATCATAAAATACATTAAAAAAATGGTATATAACAATATACCATTTTTTGAATGTATTTTATGATTAAATTCAAAAAATTGTATATGACAGTTGGTTAACGTCGCATCAGCAATTTTCCAGCTATTCGCGACGAGAACTATTAATTTTATTAATCTATGAACAAGCTCGTGTATGCATGTGAAATGCAAGTGTGTTTTATGGTCTGCTTTGTACTAGGGCGCACTCATGGCGACTTTAACGTGCTAGCTCACAAAGTCAGCATCCTGCAGACAAGCGTACCTTATACTGATACCAGGTAAACAATTTAAGGCCAACGACAAGGAAAAATCACTGTCCCGCATGTGATCTGAGTGGGACTCGAACACACAGCGGTGAGAGACCCTGGATTTGCTTTGTAGACTGATGTCTTATTCATTAGGCAACCCCGCCTCTCAATCGAAAATGGGATACTAGGATGGTCCCTCGTAAAATGAGATATAAAAACTCTACACATTCTACATACGTGTTTCTATAATGCCTATATTGTCTTTTGAGTCTAGTGGCATTAACGTAAAGACCACCTCTAAATAAAAACAGCTTGTTTATTGAATGTTCTATGTAAATGCAACCTACATACTGATAACGGTGCACAATTCCGACCACTCATAAGTGATTCTGTTTAAAACGTGATATATTTTACCTTGAATCGACAATTTTTAATCATTCTATAGACAATTACAAGTACTACTACTAATAATAATAAGGTATTACACATATACCAAGCACCAACTGACTGCAGTTTCACTATCATTTCCTAAGATTTGTCTGATTTAAATAGGCTACTTTTAGCGGAACAGCACATCTTTACTGAACTTTCCGTCATTTCTTGAATTTAATAATTTTCCGTAACTGCATAATAAGTAATGAATAGTATATGTCATTGATTGTTTGTCTCTTTTGGAGATAACCTACCACCAGATTATGATCAGCATCACTGGAAGCCGAGGTCATACCCTCTCCAGCTGATGTAACAGTATTGGTCTTTTTTCAGGGTGATCAAGTGTAAACTTTGGCCACTGGGGTGAATTGATAAACCCACATTTAATCCATAGTAACTTATCTCTGAAAAAAGCACACAACAAAGTGCACTTGATGTGCTTCTGACCAATTGTCAGATGCCTTGGTAAGTTGGTACCAACTGAAAGCATTTCTCATTGCAAGATTTTCTGTCAGAATTAAATGTAATACATGTATTCCCTGTGAAATACCAACTGGCTACATACCATTCTGTAACTTGCTTGTCAGTCGTAACAATATCATAAACTTTATTGACTTTTTCTGGGTTGCATCAATGACAGACCTTCTAGAACAAGGGCCTTTCTGTTGCGTTTAAATCCCACAACCCATATTTTTCCTTTTAAATTCGAAGGTCATATTTCCCTAGTGTGGATACCATATTACATGATTAGTTTGGATATCCTTAAGTGTTAAACATTTTAATAAAACTATGGAATCACTCTATGACTCTTAATATTGGCAATCTACCTAATTCAGTTTTGAAATCAAGGTTGGAGCCTTTACTATGAACACCTAATATAAACTTGCACAGTGAAACTTATTTATTATAAATGCACCATGCATACAAACTGTATCATACATTCGCAATCCCCAATTTCTTTAAAAATTAGGACTTGAAAATAATGTTATACACGATTCCCGGTAACCGTAATTTTGCAATTCCCAGTACACTAAACCGGTGATGAGAATCAATTCCCAGTACACCACGTCGATCTTTCAACGTCTCCTGCTCCTTTATTTCGCAATACATTGAGCTGAAATTTGGTCGACATGTAGTTCTTAACCTCCTAGAGGAATTGTACGCTTCAGAATTTTTAATCAAGAAGTGAAAATTGAAATATTGAACAGAAACTCCCGGCGACGGCAAAATCACAGGTGAGCACTTGCGCTTTATCAATTTGTTTTAAAGTTTCAACAGTGTATCAGATGCAGTTAACTATTTCAATAGAAACGTTTATGTGTCCGATTGATGCACCAATACACCATCACATGTTAAAATGAACAGATAAGTAAAAAATCGGCTTTCGACTCCCGCTGGTGTTGTTTACACTGGCTGTTTTGCTCATTTTATGCTTTAATATCCCGTGTACGCTGTACCACAGTGAGACACAGACTATAAAAACAGTTTAGGGACCTCACTAATGTCTTGTGAGCCTTCATAAGATAGACACAGACTATAAAAACAGTTTAGGGACCTCACTAATGTCTTGTGGGCCTTCTCAATTCCTAAAATTCTGCCGGGTCAAGTGACTTAAAAGCTATGATCAGGATTTTCCGACAAGCCTTCTGAAGCAGAGATGTGAGGTAAGAGAAGGTTCCTGTCACGTTTTAACAAAAAACTTGTAATATTGTTCCAAGTGACGGAGCGTGACAGCGTATCAAATAGCATCGCAGAAAATGGGCATTGCATTGGACCAATTTTACAGCACAAGAAGATCTGGACTTTGCAGATGAGCACAAACTCTACACCATTGCTTTCTATATTTATATGAATAAGGATTTATACAGAACATGGTTAAATCTGGAGAGAAGACTCGTCAAATCATTCAACTCCACATACAGATATATAGATGACGTTCTATTTATCAATAATATTTTGCAGATTATGCGGACAATATATATGTATAGTTTTCCAAGAAACAATCAGTACACCCATGGGCACAAACTGAACACCAATTATTGCTGATGTGTTTGTTTATTTGTATGAAGCATTATTTATGCAGAACATAGATCTAGAGATTTGTAGATAGGACTCGCCGTTTGATCATTCAACCCAAAATATCTATATATAGATCACGTTCTATCTTCTAGTATTAAAAATCCTAAATTTGCAGATTATGTGGATGTCATCAATCACAGTGGGCTTGAAATAAATGATACGACTAACCCTTCAAGTTCTGCTTCATGTCATACATGTATTTAGACTTGTACCTCAATTATGACACCAACGAAACTGGAAAGGCTACATTTGAAGCTTTGTTACAAACGTGATGACTTCAATTTTTCTATTAATAGTGTCAATTTTCCTTTTATGTACAATAATATACCTGCTTAAATTACTGAAAAAGTATGGAGTGAGAAAAAGATCCAAAGCGATTGAAAAAATGGTTAATAGTCAAACTGCCAAATAAAGGAGACCTCACATGTTGTGGAAACTGGAGAGGCATTACATTGATACCAACAACGTCAAAAATCCTTGGTTAAATCATCATCAAGCGTATAACACAACAAGTGGACAAACGCCTTAGGGAAGAACAGACAGGATTCAGAGAAGGACGAAGCACAACGGAACAAATTTTCATACTAAGGAACATCATTGAGCAAACTGTAGAATGTAACTCCAACCTTTACATCTGTTTCAATGACTTTGAAAAAGCATTCGACAGCGTTCACCAAGACACACTATGGAAAACCATGAAACAATATGGCATCTTAGACAAGATAATCCAAATAGTAAAATGCATGTACAGCAATGACGAATGTGCTGTAATAACATCAAGTGGAACATCAGACTGGTTAAAAATCAGATCCGGAGTTTAGCAAGGTTGCAACATGTCCGGTTTCCTGTTTCTCGGGGTTATCGACTGGGTCATGAGAAAATCAACTGCCACAAATAACACAGAAATAAGATGGAACTTTACCACCAAACTGGATGACCTAGATTATGCAGATGACATTGCATTAATCTCAAGCACAAAAGAACAGCTCTATAGAAAATTCAGTATGTAAGCAACAACGCCCATTCCATCGGCCTCAAAGACCAAGGTGATGAGATTCAATGCAAACAACGCTCAACCATGCAATTACAAGCAATGATCAGAAGGTAATTGAAGATGTCAAAACCTTTACATACCTAGGAGCAATACTAACCAACACAGGAGGGACAAATGAAGATATCAGAAGACGACTCTGTCTCGCCCAATTAACAATTAGCAAACTAGGTCCTATTTGGAACAACAGCCAGATCTCAAAAAGAACAAATTCCGCCTGCTTAACTCGAATGTACTCTCGGTCCTCTTGTGTTTCAGCGAAACATGGAAAATTACAAAAACCGAAGACACAATGGTAGACACCTTCCTCCACAAATGTCTAAGAAGAATTTTAAAAATCTTCTGACCACAGAATGTATCCAATAAAGAAATACATGTAAAAGCAAGTGCTGGAGCAGAAAAGATCAGTACCACAATCAAAAGAAGATGGAATTGGCTGGGCCATGTTCTGAGAATGGGAAACAACAGGTACGCAAAACTGGCACCTACCTGGACACCAGAGGGGAAGGGAAAAGAGACCCAAAGAGACTTGGAGAAGAACCATTGAACGAGAACGAAAAGAGCTAGGATACAACTCATGGACTGGGGCAACAAAGTAGCGACAGATAGAGGAAAATGGAGAGAACTTGTAAAACGGCCAGATTCTTCTCACGGAGAAATATACCTGCTTCTCCTACTTATGACACATGTTTCGCAATTACAACGCTTGTATCCACTATGGGAACTTTATACATATATTTACAACGAAGAAAGCTGCTTAGGACTAAACTGTTTAGACAAGGATATTGCAGGCCTAGACTTAAGGTCCTCAAATAGTTTGATGGTTGTCATAACAATATTGTTGATAATTATGTCTCTGTATCCAAAATTACCCGATATATTTGACGTCACATAGCTCCATGTTCCTTTCATTTCATGTTTGGATTAGACACATGGCGGGTGTAACTGGCTATAATCAGGAGGCGCTTACCCTTCCGGAGTACCAGGTCTCAATTCTCTGTTGGAAGTCCACGTGTTCAACTTAATTTTCCAGCTTTAAAGTTTTTACTTTGCTTTGGATTGATATGTTTTTTTTTTATTTGGAAAATCTATTGATGCCATGTATCCTAGTAAGCTAGAAATAAAAAATACAAACGATTCTTTACATATCCGGACATATTTATACCCCAATTATGACGCCAACGAATGTCTACATATGAAGCTGTATGACAAACGTGATGACTTCAATATGTCCTTTTCTATGCAGCAAAATACCCGTTTCACCTGCTTATATGCATTTATTTCAAAATCAATACCCTACATCATGGTGGAGCTTGTTCCCACTACAGGAACTTTATACAACGAAGTTTTCTGGTGGAAGTTCATGTGTTCAACCTAATTTGCCAGCTTCGAAGTTTTGACTTTGCTTTGGGATTGTCATTTTGACATCGATTGCAATGATTGTAATTTGTATTTCTTCCACAGCATGTTGTTGTTCATTCTTCAACTAAATATTTATTTATGACTTGCCAAAATTATATAAAGATATAACCACCTATTAGCGAAGTTGAAGCGGTGATACTGGCAATATTTATGACACATTCAAATAACTTTACAACACCCACTTCTTGCCATTGAATTATTTTCTCCATCTTACTCTGCAAATGTTTCTATGTTTGACCAGTGGTATCCCTTCTGTTCCATTTCATTTCTGTGCCTATTCTCATGTTTCTATGTTTGACCAGTGGTATCCCTTCTGTTCCATTTCATTTCTGTGCCTATTCTCATGTTTCTATGTTTGACCAGTGGTATCCCTTCTGTTCCATTTCATTTCTGTGCCTATTCTCATGTTTCTATGTTTGACCAGTGGTATCCCTTCTGTTCCATTTCATTTCTGTGCCTATTCTCATGTTTCTATGTTTGACCAGTGGTATCCCTTCTGTTCCATTTCATTTCTGTGCCTATTCTCATGTTTCTATGTTTGACCAGTGGTATCCCTTCTGTTCCATTTCATTTCTGTGCTTATTCTCATGTTTCTATGTTTGACCAGTGGTATCCCTTCTGTTCCATTTCATTTCTGTGCCAATTCTCCAAATATTTCTTGGTCGTCCTACTTCCTATTTTCCATCCAGGTTCCATTAAAAAGTTTGCTTTAAATTGTTGTTGGCAGGTTTCCTGTTAATGTGACCTATCTATCCTAATTTCGGCTTTGAATTTGTGTCACAATAGGGTCTTGTTGTGTGATCTGCCATAACCTTTGGTTTCTAACTTTGTCTTGCCATCTGATGTTCGGGATTCTTCTCAGACTCGGGAGTAATTTACAAAACAATGCAGCCTGTCTTATTACCATGATCAAGAGGATGTTTTGAGAGGGTGCACTTTTGAAAATCATTTGTAGCCTGAGAGCCTCTAGCTCCATATGTTTTTGGTATTTGCTATGCACGTCCTCGTGTTCCGGGGGGGTTGTTCACGTTTTACTTTGTTTACATTAAGATAATTGTTACAAGTATGTTTAAATGCATTTTTCATAGTTACCATGTTGTTGTAAGAGTATTTAATACGTTCTTCTACTGTTAATGTTATTATTTCCATGTACATTTAGTACTTTTGTGACCACACGGTTCACAGTTGCCGTCATTTGCCGCCATTTTCCGGTCGAGGTCGTGTAACAGTTTTTAAGGTCATGACCTTACGTTATCCAATCACGTTGCATTTTGGGAACCTATTCCAGGTTACTAGGTCGGGTTGGTTCCCGTATCTATGGGTGGGTTCCATTGGTTCCCCTGGTATAAATACCACACCCAGCGTCCTTTTGGTTCAGTCGTGGTTCCATCTTTATTGTCAGACGACTCCCTGGTCTATTGAATTTGGATTTCTAAGGTGTGTATTCCCCAATGTGTTTACATCCCAGTTATTGACCCATAACAAATACCGTAATAGTTATCCCCAAACTAGTATGTTTACGTCGTTTGTACGTACGTTTTATTGGCGGCACATTCAAATATAGCCTGTTAGGTAGTTACTGCCTACCCATTATGCATTTTTAAGTACAAGTGTACTTATTATACCCCTGGGAGTTATATGTTTAGTGATCTATATTACCAGTATTTATGATGCATATTTTGTTAAATTGTTAATATAAATTATTAATATTATTATTATTTATTACATAAACGTTATATATTTTTACTTCTGTCTTCTAGTGATTCTTTAATTATAAGGAATAGTCCCTAATATTCATCCTACACCCTCTGTAGTCGTGTATATGAGATAGAGAATTATACTTCCCCTTAGTGAATTATATTCTAGTGGATATTAATAGCTTTATGCTATCCCAGTGCATGTGAGCAAGTGGCTCAAGAGAGGTACACGTAGTTGTACGTACTGATTCCATCAGTACCGATTCAGAAGTCCATTCCCAAATATATATAATTCTTATCTCATATATTCTGCTCGATCCCATACATGTGTATATATATTGGATTTAGTATCACAATATTATATTTTGCACTCCTCCTAGACATCTAGTCTCACATGGAATAGAATGTACTTAGACACGGTTACAGCTCAACTGAGTAACTTTATTTAACTGACTCGGATACCACATACTGTGTTTGATCTTAAGTGGTTTACCTCATTTTTGTACGATTAATGGTACAAAGTCCCTCGGTGAGATATTTGTACATGTCATGAGGGTATAAGTACCCCCTCACACGCTACAGTAGAAAAAGTTGGTGGCAGCGGTAAAGGATAATAATTTTTTTTAGTTTATTTTGTTTGTGGTGATCCGTGGAATTTATATTGTTCATTTTATGATATAAAATTGTCATGACCCATGTATGTTAGTGCATATTGAACCCATGTGAGATTTAGCGTCACTGCCAGTGGTATTTAGTTTTCTGAAATAAAAACTCAGACCCAGATTAAGTGCATATAATTTTTATTTTAAATTTTGCAATTCAGTATGGAAACTGAATCCCAATTAGTAAATTCGCATTCTATAGACCAGGATAATACTAATGTGAACACAACCAATATAAATACATGTGCAATTGATACAGTTACTACACCCATAACCTCAAATGGTACATTCCATTGCAATAATGATAGTCAAAGTGCAACCCAGTACACATCTCAGAATTATAGAAGTGTATCCCCAAGTGGTGAAGTTATGTTTAGACTTGATAATGAATATGGTAGTGGTGATTTTGAAATGAGAGATAATTTTGTTTGTAAAGAAGTGTTTGAAGGAGAAATAAATGCCCTTAAGGAAAACATTACTGAATTAGTAACCCTGATAAAGGAAGGTTTTATTGGAAATAATAATAATTCGAATCAATGTGTAAATGATCATGATAGGAGTCAAGATAGACCCAAAGGATGTGAGTCCTCTAGCAATATTGAAAGAGCGAATAATTCATTTTCAGGGGTTGGGAAAATGAATCCCAATTCTAGTAACAATCCAGTTAGTTTTTATATGGATACAAGTGTTGGTGGCTCGGCACAGACCATAGGTGAAAATGGAGCTAGTGTTGATGAGCCTGGGGAAAATGGTTCCCGGAGGGAAAATACACCCTCATATGGTATTCCACAATGTGCACTAGGTGGATCAAAATACCGTCCTTATCTCAAATCAGACGCGCAGTCAAAAATGAAAGGGGCTGGCGGGCATGATGCTGGGGGGACAAATATTCCTTACACACATAGGCAAACTGTGTGTAACGGAAATAACACTTGTAGTGATGATTTAAATACTGGAAGTAAATTAAGTGATTCTATAATACCCAATCAAGAGTTCAATGTGAATGTTCCAAATTTTAGGATTAATGGTTCAGTGAATAGTGAAATGTGGCATAGGGGAGGTAACTCTCACAGTTTTGAAGGGAACCAAATTGGACATAAGAAAGTACCCATCTTTGATGGCAAAACAAGTTGGAATGAATATTTTATTCAATTTGAAATGATAAGTGATATGAACAATTGGTCAATGGATAAGAGAGCATATGAGTTAGCAACTAGTTTAAAAGGGGAAGCCCTTGGATTTATCAGATTTAATCCACAACATAGGAGAAATTATAATCAGTTGGTGATAGCACTTCAAAATAGATTCGAACCTACAAATCAAAGTGAATTGTATAGAACCCAGATGAAAAGTAGGATTCGAGGGAGAAATGAACAACTCCATGAGTTGGCCCAAGATATAAAGAGACTTGCTAGATTAGCTTACCCCCAGTTTAACATAGAAATGAGAGAAAGGTTAGCAAGAGAGTGTTTCACAGATGCTTTATGTGACCCTGACTTGGAATGGTCAATTTATCAAGGAAAACCCAACACCCTTGATGATGCCTTACAATTGGCTATGCAATATGAAACATTTCAATTAAGCCATAGACGTAGGTCAAACCCAAAACCTTCTGTTAGAATGCAGAAACAAGTTAATTTTAGTGTTCAGAATCAGAATAAAGATACTGAAAGTGACAGAGTCATGTCAGATGTATTAGGAAGGCTAGCTAGAATTGAAAATAGTGTAAAAAGTAGAAAAGCTACTGAGACCCGGTCAAGAGGCCCTATTGTCTGTTATTATTGTGGTAAATCTGGTCACTTTTCCAGGGATTGTTACCAGAAAAATAAGGATAGGAACAGTACTAATAGTACATGTAAAAATGGTGAAAGATCCATTCCAAACAGTGAAAATAATAGTGTTCAAAGTCAGACTGTACCTTTAAACCAAAATTAGCTGAATGTGAGGGTCAAGATTCAGCTGTTAAAAATTTTGGACCCAACAAAATATATGAAATGGTTGGGAAAAGTAATCAAGATGCATTATTTCTTAAAGTGTGTGTATGTGGTGTTGAAGTTAATTGTTTAGTTGACACTGGTTCAACTTTAACTGTTTTGAACCCAAAACATTATTACGACATACCCAAAGAGAGTCGTCCCATGTTAGATAGGGAATGTGGTCAGATACGTGTGGCAGATGGTACTTTAGTGGAACCATTGGGTATAGCTGAGTTCCCTTTACTAATAGACGGAATTGAATTTTACCAAAATTATTAGTAGCTGATGTGGAAGTACCAGCAGTGTTAGGTTATGATTTCTTACATAAATATAAATGTAAAGTGGACCTTGAAACAGGTTCCATAATAATTAATGGGAAAGTGATAAAGTGTCAGTTAGAAAGTCAAATGGCTTCCATTTTTAAAGTTACATTAATGGAAAATGTAGTTGTACCACCCAAGAGTGAAATAATGTTACAGGGAAAAATAGCAGACTGTGTTAGGGAAGGAACAGATATTTTAATTGAATCTGTCAGCCAAAAATTGTGTGATAGAGGAATGTTAGTGGCTAGAGCAGTAGTAAAACCTAATGAAAATATGGTGCCAGTGAAACTTATTAATGTGTCATATAAACCCCAAACTATTTATAAAAATACCCTAATGGCTCAGGGAGAGGAGATTAAATGTTTGTGTGTAAATGAGGAACCAACAGTTAATAGAATTGCTTCAATCTCTTCTGATACCCAAGAAGAAAGTAAGCTACCTGATCATTTAGTAGGACTCTTTGAGTCCACTAAGCAAAATTTAAGTGCTGAACAACAAGCGGAAGTTAAAAGTTTACTTACTGAGTTTTCTAGTATTTTTGCAAAGTCCAAAACAGATTTGGGTCGTACCAACATTGTTCAACATAAAATTAACACAGGGGATACCCAACCCATTAAATTACACCCAAGGAGATTGCCATTATCTCAACACGAAATTGTTGACAAGGAAATTAAACGCATGTTGGAAAGTGATGTCATTGAACCGTCAAATTCACCCTGGTCTGCTCCAGTTACATTAGTGCGTAAGAAAGATAATTCTATAAGATTTTGTTTAGATTTTAGAGTTATAAATAAACATACTGTGAAAGATTCATATCCATTACCCCGGATTGATGATTCATTAGATGCACTTCGTGGATCTAAGTGGTTTTCTACTTGTGACCTTCAAAGTGGATATTGGCAGGTTGAAATGGACCCCAAAGATGCAGAGAAAACTGCTTTTGTAACTAAAGGGGGGCTCTATCAGTTTAAAACTTTACCGTTTGGACTGTGTAATGCTAGTGCTACATTTGAGCGTTTAATGGAACAAGTTTTAGTTGGCTTGCAGTGGGAATCTTGTTTAGTATATGTGGATGATGTGATTACATTTGCTGACGATTTTGAAACACATTTAATAAGACTAAGACAAGTGTTTGAAAGGCTTAAGAAAGCTGGTCTTAAAATAGCTCCCAAAAAGTGTCATTTGTTTAAACATAAAGTGATATTCTTAGGACATGAAGTATCCGATAAGGGGATTTCCCCAGATGAAGCTAAAATTGAGGCAATTAAGCTTTGGCCTCAACCCAAGAGTGTTAAGGATGTAAGATCATTTCTTGGCACATGTTCTTATTATAGGAAGTTTATTAAGAATTTCTCTGAAATAGCTAGACCCATGAATAAGTTATTAGAGAAACAAAATACATTTAAATGGACCCAGGAATGTCAAGATTCTTTTCAAACATTGAAGAATATTATGATGTCCAATGTAATATTAAGATACCCAGATATGAGTAAAGATTTCATCTTGGACACTGATGCCAGTGGTTATGGTCTAGGTGCTGTGTTATCGCAAATTCAAGATGGGAGGGAGGTTGTTATCAGTTTTTATAGTCGAAGTTTGACTAAAGCTGAACGACAATATTGTATTACCAGAAAAGAGTTATTAGCGGTAGTTGACTCAGTGAAACACTACCATCATTATTTATATGGTACTAAGTTCTTAGTAAGAACTGACCATGGTGCTTTAAATTGGTTAATGAGTTTTAAAAACCCCGAAGGTCAAGTTGCAAGGTGGATTGAAGTCTTATCAACTTATGATTTTCAAATCCAGCACCGTGCTGGGAGAATACATACAAATGCAGATGGTCTATCTAGACGCCCATGTGAACCGTGTATTTATTGTGAAAAATGTGAAATTCGTGAATTAAATTCCAATTTAAGAGAAAATGAATGTAGCGAACATAGGATTAATGTTTTAAATGCCCAAAGTGGACCCAGCACGGATTCACAAACACCTGAACCCATTCTTGAATCAAACTGGTTAAGTGAAAAATCAGGTGATGAGATTAGGCAAAGTCAAATGAATGACCCCATATTAAGAGAACTTATGCAGTGGAAAATGAATGGAGAGAGACCTAAATGGGAAGAAATTTCATCTCTTAATAGTAGTATTAAAACCTACTGGGCAAAATGGGACAGTATTGAGTTAATAAATGGTGTTTTATATAAAAACTATATAGATGAAGCTACTGAACTGGAGCTTAAACAATTGATTGTTCCCAAAGTTTATCAAAATGAAATATTACAAATGTTACATGATGACCCTTTAGCAGGACATTAGGTATAAACCGTACAAAGGAGCGGTTATGTAGGAGATTTTATTGGGTAGGATATAATGATTTTATAAGAAGATATATTGACAAATGTAAACTTTGTCAATCCCGTAAGCGACCTAGTAAATCACTTAGGAGTCGTATGAAACAATATATTGTGGGGGCACCCATGGAAAGAGTAGCATTGGATATCATGGGACCATTACCTATGACCCATAAAGGCAATAAATACATATTAGTTGTGTCAGATTACTTTACTAGGTGGGCTGAAAGCTATGCTTTACCAAATCAGAAAGCGGAAACCGTAACCGATATTTTAGTAAAAGAGTTCATATGTCGTTATGGCATACCCAAACAAATCCATTCAGATCAAGGGAGACAATTTGAGTCTGAAATTTTTCAGTGTTTATGTAAAAAGTTTAAAATATATAAAACCAGAACTTCTCCTGGTAGACCCCAGAGTGATGGCTTAGTAGAGAGATTAAATAGGACTATTCAGGATATGTTGAGTAAATATGTTTGTAAAGATCAAAAAGATTGGGATGAATATTTGCCATATGTTATGTTTGCTTATAGATCATCAGTACAGGAAAGTTTGAGTGAAACTCCAGCGAGAATGATGTTGGGTAGAGAAGTTACTTTACCAATTGATATTGTATATGGGGAGCCCAATGTAAAATCACACGAAGTAGGGGGAGACAATCAACCAGAATATATTGAGGTCTTAGAAGAGAGAATGTGGCAAATTCATGATAAAGCTAGAGAACATATGATAAAAGCTAGTGATAGGCAAAAACGTAATTATGATAAAAAGCGAATGCACCAGATTTCAGGGTTGGTGATGTTGTGTTGTCAGTGAATAGTACAAATAGAAGAAATCTTTCCAAAAAGTTAAGATTGAGATGGGAAGGACCCTTTACTATTGTGAAAAAGTTATCTGATCTTGTGTTCAAAATACAGGCTAACTCAAAAGCTAAACCCAGAATAACCCATGCTGATAAACTGAAACCCTATTTTGGAAAGTGTAAGAGGTGGTTCAATACTGGTTTAAATGTTACTACTCGGTTCACTAAGTCGCCAAATTGAAGTAAACTAGTCGATAGTGGAAACGTATAACATGATGTTTAAAGATTTTTATCTTATTTTTCAGAATATTTTTTTTGTTATATACCTATATATATATTTTCAATATTATATATATATTTATATACCAAATCCCATACGGACAACGATGTTACCATATTATTAAAACTTCGTCACCATGGACAAGAAAGACCCACCATACCAGTGTAATGACTGTGGCAGGAGATTTTTCACAAAGAAGCAACTGTCTAGACATATCCGTGACCATCATGGACCAACTTTATCGTGTTCTCTGTGTTCTTATTCCGTAGCTGCAAGTAGGGCATACCTGTATAAAAGACACTTGGAAAATGCACATGGCTATCCCTTGAAACCAACTAAATATACCGTCCCTATTTCTGAAACCACTTTGTCTACAAATGCTCATCGGAAGACTCCAGGAAAGTTAAAGTGTTTACACCTGTGCAGTCACCAGACTTCTCCATTGAGTTGTTACTTGAACCTATATCTCCTCAGCCATTGTCTGACTCTGTTTTAAATACACCTAAGAAGCCTGTACCAATATTGTCTACTGAACCTAACTTTGACGCCATTGACTTTACCTCGTGCTTGGACGTACAAGTGAATCATTATAGTCCAATTTCTATGGATTCATCTGATGTTTTAGATTATGTATCCAGTGCATCTACTGTGTCTAACGTTTCATCTATAGTGACTGCTACTGTTTCTAAGTGCAATGACTCCACCACGTGTGTTCCAGTGTGTTTACCTTCTGTTCAGCCTACTGTTTTGCCATGTTCATCGTTGTCCAACATTCCGTCTATTGGACGTTTTAATATGCCAGTTCCTTCTTTTGTCGGCACACCGTTTATTCCACCAGCACATTCTGGACATTTACTTACTCCTGCTTATGGAAACTTTAATAATAATTTTGGATTTAGTTATAATGCATCTGAAGAACAGCCTCTGGATTTATCTTTAGCTTTGACACCAGAACCAATCATTCCATCTTCAGCTATACCCACAGAGACTACAAATGAAGTCATTGATGCTTGTTCATCAGTTGACCCTGCTCGTGTTTTCTTAGGAGCACCCAGCAGATATATTCCTGGACCAGTTTCTGAGGTTATATCTCGTACTCGCTTGAACTCAGAACAACGTCATGATTTATATAACTGTCATTTTATTCCCAATGGATTTGAAAGTGTGACCAAAGTGGAATCTTGTTCTTTGCCCGATGGCACCACTTATACTCTAAGAGACACCTGGACCGTGAAGCCATCATCATCTATCTCGCGTGATGCGTCTACACAAACCTATTAAAATAAAAATATACAAACTAATTTATTTACCCATGTGGATTTATATATCTATATAATTTGTGTGTTGAACTTATAAGAATAACTGTTTATCCTATGTAAGGATTAATAATATTATCGTAATATTTGCAATTTGCAAATAACCCATAATAGTATGAACATTCAGTGGATTGATATTTTATTGTGTAAATATAGTGCACATGTTGGACATATTCATCATTGGATTTATTTGGAATGTTAAAAGTGTATAAACACTTGCTTTTATGAATATGTACCAAGTGTTCTGCATGGATTTATGTTCCATAAGGATTTATACCAAGTGTTCAATAGGGATCAATACAGATTTATAACAAGTGTTCAATATGGATTTATACCAAGTGTTCAATACAGATTTATAACAAGTGTTCAATATGGATTTATACCAAGTGTTCAATATGGATTTATATCAAGTGTTCAATATGGATTTATACCAAGTGTTATACATGGATTTAAAGCAAGTGTATTTAGTGTATTTACACCATTATTAGCCATAAATGGATATATCTTGGAATTTATGGATTATTACCTAGACTGAGACGATTCCATCCAAACAACTTTATCATTGGAGGATCAAGTGCCTGAAAGAGACATAAACATTATTTTAAAATGAATATTATTCATTTATTATTACTACATAAATGTATAAGTGACATTAGTACCGAAAGTGACATTTTAATTATTCATAAAGACAATAGTCAGTATTTACTGATAAAATTATTGAAATGAACTCTATATTATTTTGCATGTTTGATAAATATTGATACTTATATGCTATGCACATTATTAACATATGATGAATGTAATGTTTATTTATTTTAGAATCTTCAAGATTGGTGAAATTATTGTTGTCCTGAATTCTGCTCAATTTTTAAGAGTTCCAATGTATTCTTAGAATATATCATATATTTTTGCTATGTTTCATAATCTTGAATATCAGTGAAAGTTCCTTTAAGTTCGAGGACGAACTTACATGGGAAGGGGGGTGTTGTAGCCTGAGAGCCTCTAGCCTCTAGCTCCATATGTTTTTGTATTTGCTATGCACGTCCTCGTGTTCCGGGGGGGTTGTTCACGTTTACTTTGTTTACATTAAGATAATTGTTACAAGTATGTTTAAATGCATTTTCATAGTTACCATGTTGTTGTAAGAGTATTTAATACGTTCTTCTACTGTTAATGTTATTATTTCCATGTACATTTAGTACTTTTGTGACCACACGGTTCACAGTTGCCGTCATTTGCCGCCATTTTCCGGTCGAGGTCGTGTAACAGTTTTTAAGGTCATGACCTTACGTTATCCAATCACGTTGCATTTTGGGAACCTATTCCAGGTTACTAGGTCGGGTTGGTTCCCGTATCTATGGGTGGGTTCCATTGGTTCCCCTGGTATAAATACCACACCCAGCGTCCTTTTGGTTCAGTCGTGGTTCCATCTTTATTGTCAGACGACTCCCTGGTCTATTGAATTTGGATTTCTAAGGTGTGTATTCCCCAATGTGTTTACATCCCAGTTATTGACCCATAACAAATACCGTAATAGTTATCCCCAAACTAGTATGTTTACGTCGTTTGTACGTACGTTTATTGGCGGCACATTCAAATATAGCCTGTTAGGTAGTTACTGCCTACCCATTATGCATTTTTAAGTACAAGTGTACTTATTATACCCCTGGGAGTTATATGTTTAGTGATCTATATTACCAGTATTTATAATGCATATTTTGTTAAATTGTTAATATAAATTATTAATATTATTATTATTTATTACATAAACGTTATATATTTTTACTTCTGTCTTCTAGTGATTCTTTAATTATAAGGAATAGTCCCTAATATTCATCCTACACCCTCTGTAGTCGTGTATATGAGATAGAGAATTATACTTCCCCTTAGTGAATTATATTCTAGTGGATATTAATAGCTTTATGCTATCCCAGTGCATGTGAGCAAGTGGCTCAAGAGAGGTACACGTAGTTGTACGTACTGATTCCATCAGTACCGATTCAGAAGTCCATTCCCAAATATATATAATTCTTATCTCATATATTCTGCTCGATCCCATACATGTGTATATATATAGTGGATTTAGTATCACAATATTATATTTTGCACTCCTCCTAGACATCTAGTCTCACATGGAATAGAATGTACTTAGACACGGTTACAGCTCAACTGAGTAACTTTATTTAACTGACTCGGATACCACATACTGTGTTTGATCTTAAGTGGTTTACCTCATTTTTTGTACGATTAATGGTACAAAGTCCCTCGGTGAGATATTTGTACATGTCATGAGGGTATAAGTACCCCCTCACACGCTACATTATTTATCCAAACTATTCAGATTTATATTTTGTTTACACGATTTACGTTTACATACGGATTGAATTCTATTAATTCTTTAGAATATAAAATCGCTTCTAAATTAAATCTGGCTACAAGAGTTTCTTAAGATATTTGTTTAGTATATCTACCCAATATCTAGTTTATTTTAAGATGATCCACTTTACAAGGCGAAATTTAATTCAAATTGTATGTTGACACTGGAATTCTCAACCACTTCAAGTAGTCATTTCTACTTTGTATGTGTAGGTAGGAATTACATTTTGTTCTTTGGCTACCGTGGATCAAAGCAAACACCCACTACACTTTTAAACGTATTTAGATTAATGAAATTTAAAAGGACATTTAATTTTTTTTTCAAATTTAGCATTACAGCTGAAAAACATTAATTGGCTGGTTGGAATTGTGCTGCACATTGTGAACTTACAATGTATGTCGAGGTGAGGATGTCAGGATTACAGAAGAAAATCAGTGTACATTTAAAACAACAACTATCGCAACAAACGGCCTTTAATTTGTTTAATTTCTGGATCCAGTAACTGTTGTTGGAAGCTTAATTAGCTTAATCAGTGATTAGCAGCAATTGAAACATGATATCATCATCAAATCGATATGTTTTTGCAATGTGCTTTAGTTTGATGGTTTAGTTTATATTCATTTTCTAACATTCAACATTAAACTCACGATATACCTGAAATTATGAAAAATTTAAATTTTGACTAATTAATTGATTAAACTAATCAGGTTTCGAACAACTGACCCTGAAGTTCTGAGAAGCGCTTACAAGCCAATTGCAATGCAATATACAAGCTTTTCAGTCTTGCAAAGATGTCGACTCAAAAATTGTGACGTCATTGTTTTTGAAAAAATGGTCAAGCGGCGAAGAAAATATTGCAATCTGCAAAAAGTTTTGGGCCCATATAATCGCTTATAAGCTTTTGACCCCTTTCAAGGAATATTCAAATGCAGTCTGTCAAGTACGAAAATATGGACCGGTAGCTCTATTTAGTATACAGTTTCTCGGTCTCTCAAATGTCCTTATATAACCTAACTGTTTTTTAATTATAAAAGTCGTTTATTCTAACTGACCACGAACCATAGATGTGAGGACACTAAATTTGCCATAAGATCTATAGTAGCTATATGGAGTCCTCAGTGGCGGATCCAGGATTCTATGTTGGGGGGGGGGGGGGGGGGGGGGAGGTATTCTAACATACGTTTGCCAATAGGAAACGTTCGGTCTAGATGTAGTACAAGTTGTGGCGCAGATCAATTCTTATAATCGGTTCTGGTTTATTTTCACATTTAAGAAACAAAAATGCATTAATGGACTGGTAAAATATTTCTTATTATGAACACCCGAAAATTTAAGGAGGGGGCACATGCCGGGTGTGCCCCCGTCGGCATGTGCCCCGTCTGGATCCGCGCCTGGTCCTAATATTGTAAGTGAAAGGGTTAACAAATAACTTCACATTTTCGGTAGAGAATAATAAAAATATACAAACAGAGTACTTTTACAATTAAAAGAAAACTTTTCATTTATCATTTAACGAAATCGTATCCCTTTCAATATGAAGCTTCTCAAAACCGATATCTTTAATTAGTTAATTAGCATTCAATGAAAAGCGATACTTAGTCAAGTTAACTGGATCAAAACTTTTTTTAAAATTTCCTTCCACTCAATTACGGTTGAATTTGAGTTTTTGTTAAATAACTAATCTTTTCTGACGTTAAGTTTAAATTTAATTGCATTCAAGTTTGAAAATCAATCTTTTTCATTTTAAATGTCTCGGTGATAATAAAAAAGGTATATCGTTTTCAAAATGATTGAATTGGTGATAGAAATAATATCGCAATGCATGAAAGCTTTTTGAGAGAAATGGGTAAATTAGTTTTTTTTTTATTATACGGCAAGGTCAAAAACATTTCATTATCCCTTGAAATTATATAGTGTAGATATAAAAAGATATATAGGACTTTCTGTATTAGAAAATTCACACCAACATCATTTCACTGTTCATTTTGGGAGAACTTAGATATTCTAATCCCAACTTTCCTGAACACCATTGTTCGTTAATATGTTTTTTGTCCGTGTGTATCATGGCCATCAACAGACACCGAATTTTTAGTGCGTATTCAAGGAATTTACCGGTTCTGAGAACATTATTTTGCGTGATTTTTTCCCTACCATGTATTAATTTTGTTATTTAAATTGGATTAAAAATTCTGCGTTTCCATTCCTGGTAGACAAATCGCCATAGTTTCAAAAAGTAGCATTTGTGAAAAGACTATAAGTTTAAAAACCTCGGTTACTAATAATTTTAAAGTTGTTGAAACCTAGAAAATTTCCACAAGGTCTTGTTAAATAACTTACCAATTTCACATGATACAATTGCAAATAATGCTGCGGTTTAAGTAATACTAATTTTACCCATTCACATTTTACAATAGCACACCGTGCTCAGTTCATTATGCTGGTACCGTGCCTACGCCGAGGAAATGCACATGCGGTCGGCCGGGAGTCGAACCTACAGTTGTGAGCTGATGCCTGAACCACTCGGCCATCGCAGCAACCGTCTTCATATTAAAGCAAAATATTTATCATTAAAGTTTGGAGTGCGGTGACATTTTCATTTAATCTCCAGCTGAGTTAGAGATGTTCTTGACCGATAAATTCGATATCATTATGACATACAATATTTTCACACCTGTATTCTTTTATTCAACGTAACACGAATCAAATTTACATCTTCTAGTGTATGAAAACAACCTTGTCATTGAATGAATCACATCGACATAGGATTAGATGTATTTTTCTTGAGAGACATTCACCCATATGTGAAATATAGAGCATCCAATTACCGAGGTTTATGAAACTTTGTGACTGGGTGGTTTGTGACTGACGGATCACAGTGCCCCTCATACACCTCTGGTAGTGTACAGTGAGGGTTAGTTCGCTTATCAAAGGTCAGTGGTTTATTTTCGGGATCCGATATCCTACACCATTTCAAATTTGACCGTCTCGATATAAGTGAAAGATTCTTGACAAGTGTCAAAAATGTCATTCCATTCTTAAACCACCGAAATGTCACTATCACAACGCATGTAGAGTGGGTGGAGTGTCCAGAGTCGAGTGGAGTTACCGGTTATGTGTTTTACACTCAAGTCAATTTACTTTACTTTGCGAGTTAGCTAGTTTTGTATATTGGTTGTAGAAACTGTAGTGCCCTGAAAAAAAACACTGCTCTTTGAACAAACTATTGGTACCGGTGTTGCTCAAGACACCCCATGATCCGGTCTTTTAGCGGTTGACAGTTCGTCTGGCAGCAGAAATATGCCCTATATTTTTCTTGTGACACAAAAAGCTAAAGGTGGCCTACTTGACCAAACCGATATGTCAAGTATTAGAATTTTGATCCTTTAATGTTCATACCAGAAAAGATAAACATAACATAAGCAAATAAGATTAACACATGTCAAAAAGTTTACTTTAAAATTCAAATTCTAAATTCTTTAAAACACCATAAAATATACATTTCAAGGTAACCCGTCTCATCCTAGGATATTGGATTTCATATACGTGTGTTGAGTTCGCTGGCCGAGATAATTTATGCAGATTTAACAAAATCTATTTTCGGTCCAAGCCGATTTTGAAATGTCAGCTTTTTTTAATATTCAATTTTAAAGGTCCTGGTGTCAATAACATTTCTATTTTCATATTATACATGAGCATCGGCTGTAACACAATAATGTTTTATTTGGATACGGCATGTTTGGGTCCTTCAATTTTTGTATATTGGTTTAATTCAAACTTTAATATGATGTTTTAACCTTGTGAACACTTTTTCAATGCTACCATCCGCCCATATCATCACTTTTTAACCCGTTTTAAATCCAGAACGTTACATATAGCGTTAAGTACTACATATAGGGGTTCGGCAACCAATGCCATTTGAAGTGCAGATATCGATCGGGGTCCGAGTTTGGTTGGTAATATTTTTGTCTCCGATTTGACAACCATTATTTCCTAAACTTTATTTTATTAGATTTTCACAAGCTTTCGTGGCACTTCAAATAAAATTCATCCTTTTTCATAATGCCACTTAAACTCTAGTGTTAAGGCGTTCAGCCAGTGATGATGGACACTTTGTGTAATATTGAACACTTAACACGACTAACAAGATGGACATCTACAAAAATGTTTTGGTTGATATTGTTGTGGCACTTTCTAACTGATTTTTCAGAAACCTTTCTATTTTTTTTCCTATAAAACAGATAGCCAAAGTCAAAAACTATCTTTAAACGACACCTTGAATTCCTAATTATCTTGAAAACTAACAAAATTATTCTAAATTGAAGTTTTCCTGATTTAGGTTTAGAAAAATCATAGTTAAGGTATGATCAAGAAACTAGAGTACCTTTCGCAAGAATTAAAAAATTTAAAAAAAAAATAATAAGATATTTAAATACCCTCTGTCACTAATGACACGACATATATTAAATTCTATTCTATTCTTATCATTCTAATCATTCTGTTCTCTTCTCTTCTATTCTATTCTATTTTGTTCTTGCAAAAATCTTATCCGTGATTAGTTTAATCAATGGTTAACAGAAATTAAAAACATCAATGAAAATCAAGATATCACTATGAAATTGATGATTCTATATCAATGTGCTTTAGTTTGATGAAATTTTATTCATTTTTGATAATTCCGACATTAATTTTGCAAAATATGTGAAATTTTACAAAATTTAAATTTTGACTAATCAATTGATTAAACTATAGCTTAAAACAACTGGCCTCGGTTTCACAATCATTTCTTAGCTAAGATTTTCCTTAACTTAAATTTAGCAAATTTTGGTTATCTCTTTTTGGAATTACTGGTGAATATTTTTGTCAAAACTAAATGTAAATGTTTAATTCTAGCAATTATATTAAAATTGACACCTTAAGCTTCTAAATATCTTTGAAATTAACAAAATTTTAAAGATCTTAAATTTTGTAAGATTTAAGTTAAGGAAAATCTTAACTAAGGAATGATTGTGAAACCGGGGCCTGGCCCCTGGAGTCAGCGGCGATATATATATAACATGTCTTTGACATAAACATATGAAGGTTACTTACTGTGAATTGGTGTGCTTTTGTAAACGACCAACTATTACATTATTTGACATTTAAATTAAGGTTAAATGGTTGAGGTGTCAAAACAGTAGGAAATTAACAAGTTTATAGACAGCTTTCAAAATTTAAGTTGACAGTAGGTTGGCGGGTCTGAAACGGTTGTTTTTGTCGCATGAGCAGTTTTTCGCCTGTTCGTGACGGGGCAATTTTTCTTATTAATCTCCAGGATTAATCTCAACACAAGTTCATTTGGTTGGTATGTTTTTGCAAATATTTATGGTCTGATTTTAGAGTGGTAGTACACTCTCTCTCGCAGATAAAACGAACATTGTAGACCACCTAATCCATTATACATACAGCTGGTACCACAGCAACTAGTAAAGGCCTACTACACGGAACCCTTTGTTCCCTGTGTCATGTGCTACTAATAATACATTCAAAAGTAATTTGCATATGCTACTTTTGAATGTATTATTTCATAAAAATTCAAAAGTAGTATATGATACCTGTAATCGACGACGGAGTCGAACCCACTGTGACAAAAACTCTTGAGGTTTAAAGACTAACGCCTTAACCTCTTGACCATCGCAAAACCTTTTAATTGGCAGAACTGTCATGTGGTACTTTTCGGAATTTTTATGAAATATTTCATAAAAATTCAAAAGTAGCACATGACAGAACGGATAAACGGACACACTCTTGTACTTTCGGTTATAATAATTTTAGTAAAATATATCAACCGGCAGCAACCCAGATAATATCGCACTCTATTACGTAGATTTCATCCGGAGTAGACTCGTTTCGTCGTATACCCTACCACTGCAGTAGCTCAGTTGGTAAAGTGCTCGCTCTGTAAGTGGGAGGTCGTGGGTTCGACCCCGACCGGGTCTGACCCTAGACTTGAAAGTGGGTAGTGACTGTTCTTTCGCCAAGCACTCGGCATTACGAAATGAAAGTCGCGGTTCTTTTGGATGGGAACTTAAAATAAACGAGGTCCCGTGTCACGGTAGGCTTGGCACGCTAAAGCGTGTAATAATGCCATCAGCGCAAGGCACAGGCAAAATTCCTGCACCTTCGCCTATAGCTAACGACGTCTCGATATAAGTGAAATATTCTTGACTGGACCGTTGAGCACAATTACTCAACTCTTCATAATTATGCCCTGTCATTGTAGGGGGAATAATCCAAGAACTGGTTGAACATATTACAAGTTACACATTAATTGATAACATGTATAAATACATGTATATTACAGTATTGTGATCCTGACTCAAAGACGCCCACAATTTTTAAAATTTTAAATATTATGGGATAACATCGTATGATAAATGTGCATTTGTGTACCTTCCTTGTATGGCTGTACACAGCAAAAAGCTGTAGTTTTAATTTTCAACTGCATTTTGTAAACAACATGTACATGCTTACGCTTTTTAAAAAACCATAAATCATATTTTCTTAAAAGGAACTACATTGTAATTATAAAACACTGACAGAAAAAACACAAAAAGTGTACATTAAAAGCATTAAAATGAAATTATTAAAATGTTGATGTAACTTTACAGAGAATGAAATGAGGTAGTTGTAATGTTTCATGTTTTTTAACGTCGTATCATCAATTTTGCAGCAATTCACAACGATACCGAGTATTATTATGTTAAAGATTATTCTGAAAACATGCTCGAGTATGTGTGATATGTTCGAGAGTGTTTTATGGTCTGCTTTGTACTTATACGCATTGGGGAAGATTCGGTAAAGGTGCTAGCTCACAGAGCCATTAGTTCTATTCGGACACTCAGGTTTCCTCCACAATATCAAATCTTACCACCTCGATAAAAGTGCGAGATCCTTGAACGGGCGTGAAACGGCAATGCTCCACTTCTTCTTACATCACTAAAACGCCTATTTATTTATTTATTTATTTATCTATTTATTTATTTATTTATTTATTTATCGTACATAATGTAACAAAAAGGACTATAAATTAAATATTGTTTTATATGTAAAATTTAAGGGACAAATAAGAGTTCTCTCGGTTGGCAAGAGAAAACTGTAACTCTGTCTATTGGTGTCCTTTTTTACAACGTCAACATTTTAAATGGTATTGCAAAAACAACGTTTAATGAATTATTTTCGGTTTTTTTTTCACCTATCGTCAAATACCAAATAAGCTTTTTATCTTGCACCTTGCAACTATATTACGTAACTGTGTCAATAATGCACATATTTGACGGAATATCAAGTCTTTAAAGTTGTTACTTGAAGTGTGAAATGATATTGCGGCATTTTACAGCAAGCTCACTGATACAATAAATAGGGAAAGTACATGTATTTTAATGTTTTATGCACTGTTATATTTATTTATTTATTTATTTATTTATTTATTTATTTATCTATGTCGTTTTACTGTTTCCTCACATCCGAATAGTCAATTCGTTAACTTGCAATAGCGATTTCGTATACTATGTCGATATTCGCTGAAATATTATTTTTGACATTATTACAATACCACGAAAATACAAACCCTCATTTTTTGCGAGTTTAACAATTTAGATACCTAGATTCAAAGATACTTTGGTTTTCAGAAATCAGAATCGAAATCAGAAACCTATAAAATATCATTCGTCCAATTATAGAGATTATTTCAATACCACGAAAACACGAACCCTTGATTTTTGTTATAACCAATTAAAATACCCAGATTCAAAGCTATCTCGATTTTCTGAGAAAAATATTTCAATACCACGAAAATATGAACCCTCGATTTTTGTTTTGTCATTACAGTCATCTGTTTTCTCCGAAAAAGCAAGATTGCATTTACAATAAATTTAATAAATATATTTCAATACCACGAAAATATGAACCCTCGATTTTTGTTTTGTCATTACAGTCATCTGTTTTCTCCGGAAAAGCAAGATTGCATTTACAATAAATTTATTTGTGAGACACAATATAACCATTCATATGCAACGTCTTTTTATATACATTGTACATGTGTCTTATGTAATGCCTTTAAATCAAGACTGTGATATATGCATTATGTAACATTACGGTACTTAGTGGTGTCAACTTGAAGAAAATAAGTACGTGGACGTTAAGGGTCATACGAAAAAACAATATCTATGTCGAATTAACAACATGGCTTTGTTTAAAAATGGGCCAAAAGAGCCTTAACGGTCACCTGAGATCAAGGTCAATCAGATTTACAAAACTTTGGTAAAGCTTCATGTCCTGATGCTATATATATGAAGTTTCAAACTCACAGGTCTTTCGGTTCATGACAAGAAGACGTATTTAGGTTTTGCTGCTTAAGGTCACTGTGACTTTGAATATAGGTCATGGTCAACCAGCTTCGCAAAGTTGATAGACCTTTTTGTCCTGATGAAATATATGAAGTTTTAAGCTTATATGACAAGATGATGTTTAAATGTTTAGTACTTTAGGTCACATGACCTTGAATGTAGATCAAGGTCAACCAATTTCGCAAACGAAAGAACAAAAGGATTTTGCCCAAGGAACATCCATACCAAATTTAACTATACTGGTTCTGGAGAATAAGTTACAAATGCTCGATTGTTTACGTCGCACGAAACACGCCACACGACGACAGACAAACGACGATCACAATAGGTCACCTTGAGCCTCCGATGACCTAAAAACGAACATTGTGTGCCAAAATAAGTGCCTCTTTAATACAATAATATAGAACAAACTAAATCTAAACATTTTAACCAAGAACATAATGTCATATATACTGTTTGGTACATAATGTCAAAAACTGCTTAAGCTTTTAGTTCGTTTTTGATGACCCTATATTCACCAAAGAATTTTGACTGGGACATAAAACTTCATTTCTCTAGATCTGCTCTCTATAATGGTTTTCCTTCTTACCACCTGACAGTTTCGAAATGACTTCAAGTTTCTGTATAGCAGATTTTGTCACAATTAAAACGTAACCTTTACCTCAATTGCACACAATTCACAGCTTTTGTCAAACTTTATGTCACATTAAATTAAAGCACAACTTCCTTGAAGCGGAAACTGAAAGAATTTTACCATGTTCTAGTACACATGCGCTGAATATTTTTACGAGATAACAATTGGCCGTTTTCAATATTATGTTTTGTATTGGGTGTTTTTTAGTCTCTCTCAAGATTAGTTTCAAAACATAGTGCAATCGATAATGTGGATTGGATTGGTCAGCGCAATGTAGCATAGAATGCAGAATGTGGCATAGAATGGAGTGGAGCGATTGTATTTTAACCCCAGTCACGGGTTTATATAAAGCTTATATCGAGGCGGCCAATCTGGGAAGCAAAGAAAAACCAAAGAAAACCACCTACCTTTGCAAATAATGGAGTGGAGTGATTGTATTTTAACCCCAGTCAAGAGTTTTTAAAATAGCTTGTATCGAGGCGGTCAGTTCTGGAAAGCAAGGGTAAACCACCAAAGAAAACTGCCTACCTTCGACAACTTCCTCAAATTATGATCTGTTTAGAGAAGGATTCTAACCTAGTCAATGAACGCCGTTGTGATGCAAAAAAAAAATAATAATAATCTACTTACTTTTTATCTTTTCTGAAGTTGAACTAGCCACTTCTTTTCATTTTTCAAATGTACTACGCATAGAGAGGTGTTGAACCGAGGATGTGTTACTGATGGATTGCTCAGATCATGAGACCATGTCTCATATATAGGTTTCATTTTAGCATTGGTTTACTATGGTAGCATCAAATTTTATTTGAATATCTCAAATAATCTTAATCACAAGTTATAGAAATTCAAATCCATTATGCAAAATTAAATAAATGTCTTGTTTCAATATTGTACAATATACCCTGGCTTACCATGGTCTTTATTTATGATGACATTACTGTCAATTTCTCACCTTTAAGCTAAGATAATTAACGTATCAGTTTTACCCCCGCATGGCACAAAGAAGGTCGATGACCAAATGATTGAAGATGTCGGGAAAACATTGTCAAACAAAACACTAGTTAGAAAATATAACATGATATGGTTGTAAAATTATCAGAGAGAGAGAGAGAGAGAGAGAGAGAGAGAGAGAGAGAGAGAGAGAGAGAGAGAGATCAAATTATTACATTCTAAACGGACGTTTACATATTGTTGATATGTCATATATTGATATTGTTGATATTAATGGACGACTGGGACGTTGGAAGGTAGGGGCCTTCCCAAAGTACCGACCAATTGCAACTAGACATTTCCTCCAGTGCACATCCAAAGTCGGGAGTTGTATATATATTCACAGGTCCAAATACTAGTATTTGTTTTGTCTTTTCTTGCCATGTTTGGCTGTTTAAATATTTATTTACGTGATGATCGTGATTGCGTTGGTTGATGTTTCAGTTGCAAATTTTAAACCAATGATCTAACATTACTATGGCAACTATTTGTCAAATCCCAGCAGTTTTCAATATTGCATACCAACGGATTCACGTTTTTATTTGTTGTAATGTTTCCATTGTAACAATCATTATTTAATATTCGTCACATGTACATCAAATCGATATGGACCAATTACATTAAATATTAACAAAAGCGAAAATAATTTATTGTATGTGCATCAAAGTTGAGTATATAATAGTCAACTTTTTATGTTATATCACTTCAGGATACAAAGATCTATTGCAATTTTAATAAAAATAAAGTGTGCATATCGCTTTATCTTCGTAGCGTGAAAACACCCTGCAGCAAAACTGCAACACATATTTCATTTTCCCGTTACCGTTTTATATTTTATGTACTACCTTGTATGTATAATACTCCGCAACTGCTGTTTTAATTTAAGTAAAGTGCATTTGAAGCTATTCACAACTATCGAGCGGTGGCTCTTCACATACCACTATACCACTTATAAAGTATATATAGGAATCATCATGTCTGCCGCGTCCGTATAAAATTGTTTCTGCCTTTTCCCCCATAAGTTTCAAATCTACGGATGGATTTTAAACAAACTTGGAACAAATGTACACCGTCTGAAGGTAAAAGGTCAAGATCACAAGGTCAAATCTTAGTGTTTGCCTCTCTCAACAAAATAAGTCTTAAAATATCTTGGATTAAAATATCTTTTGCTTACTGATTAAAATGAACAATTAGTTCTTTTGATATAAAGTTTTAATTGTCTTTTCATCAAAAGAAAAATACAACCGTGAAATTTGTGAAGAGAAATGCAAATACGGAAGAACCAGGTATATGCAGTGGGATATTTGATCATTTGTGCCTTTCCATTGACCTTTATACACTTTACTTGACCTAATTTCCATTCTTCTATGACTTTGCGGAGTGGGAAACTCAAATTTTAAACTTTTATTGTGCTTTTTCAAATCAAAAATATAGTTGTCATTATAATTGCCATATACCATTTTTGAATATAATCATAAAATACATTTTGTTTGTTACCATTTTTAAATACATTTTATGATTATATTCAAAAATAGTATATGACATTATTATTATTTCATCTTCAAAAGTTTGTATTTCATTTTACTAGGATACTACTTATTCATTCTTGATGAGACTCCATATGACTAATCTTTGGAAAGCGTAGGTGTGTTTTTTAAATTCGTTAGAATGGTACACATTGACCGTGTTTACATTCTAAGACTATATTGGACTGTAGGTGTAATTATATATATATATGATAACATACCTACTTGTAACAGGAGTATAAATTGCACAATTTACATAATAAAAACCCTTTCAGTTTTATAACAATAAAAAATGTAAAAATCTAGCATTTTCATTGGATGCAAACAATGTTACCTCGAGGTGACAATATTTACTGTCACCCTGTCAAAAATAGAACATTTATATAATACCCGATACCTACCTGTAACAGGGGTATGTATTACACAATTTACAAAATAAAAACATCTTCAGTTTTATTGCAATAACTTTTTTTTATTTTTTAAATTTAAGTCTTGCATTATTTTTTTCAAATCGATGAGGGGTACTTTTAGTGACATAAATTTTTATTTTTATCCGCTAACAAAACACATATTTTCACTGCCAATGTTTGAATCCCACTACAGACCCTAGAGTGAAAATGATTTTCAGTTCTCTTTCCGAAAGTTTGTGGTTTTCTAGGGGTACTCTAGTCTCCAACATCCCAGAAATGACCGCCGTGATGTCACAGGCGCTTGGGGTCAGGTATTTTTTTTTTTTCAATTTATTATTTTATCGACCAAGCAATGATATATTTTGCTATTTTATCATATCTGACAATGTTCTGAACTAAATGCACCAGAAATAAACTGATTTTATTGCACTTTAAAAATTTTCTTGGTTCTTTTTTATATAGAGAAAATCAAGAAAATTTTAAAGTGCAATAAAATCAGTTTATTTCTGGTGCATTTAGTTCAGAACATTGTCAGATATGATAAAATAGCAAAATATATCATTGCTTGGTCGATAAAATAATAAATTGAAAAAAAAAAAAATACCTGACCCCAAGCGCCTGTGCGTGATGTAAGTGAAATATAATCTTCACAGGGCGTATTTTTCGTCTAAAAAACCTGGCCATCATTACGTTCATTGTAAGGATCATGTTAACGTCCGCCTTGATTTCCGACGATCCATTGATTATAAGTGTATATTAAAAACCTTTTTAAAGCAATACTCATTTTACGCGTATCAAAGTTATGTAATTATGCTAGCAATATTTATGAAATATTTATTATGTGTCCAATTTCAACCCCTAAAAAGTTGAATATATAAAACATTTTGCACCTGCTATTTAATATACCGACTGTTTGTTTTGGCTTGAATTACATTTTGCTTAACTATTCTTTATATTGTCAAGATACGTACAATGACCTCGATTTCCCAGGAATGGATAATATACCTGGTACGACAGAATTATATTATATGTTTTTCTTGTAAAAAATTAACTTTAATCAGAGATTATACACATGTACGCTGCACTGAAAAATGTCCCCTTACAATTGCAAATAATTATTCGACAAAAACGTTATATGTAGCACAACAGCCAAATATGACGTAAACAGCATATCACGTCACGCCAATCCAAGCTACATGTATATATCAAAAACATGTCCGAATCACAATCCAGAAGCAAAGTAAAAACTTTGGAACTGACAAGTCAGTTCGACACGTGAACTTCCACCAGGGAAGTGAGGCCGGGTGCTCCGGAAGGGTAAGCACCTCCTGTTTAGCTACACCCGCCACGTGTAATCAAAATTGTGTGAAAGGAACATGGAACTATGGAACGTCAAATATATCCAGGGCAATCCTGGACACACAAACATCAAACTTATCAACAATACTGTGATGACGGCCATAAAACTTTTTGAGGGCCTTGATAAGCCTAGGTTTGCAATATCACTGAGTCAACAATTTATTTGCAAGCAGCCTGCTTCGTTGAACAAAGTACCTATAGTAAGAACAATTAATTGGGAAACAAATACACCATAAGCAGGAGAAGCAGGTACATTGCTGCATAGAAAAGGAAAGTTGACAATAGATAAATTGAAATCATCACGTTTGTCATAAAGTTTCAAATGTAGCCTTTCGTGGGTGTCATAATTCAGGTATTAGTCTAAATATGAAGCAGATATGATTTTAATACGTTATAACAAGTCCAACGACTTTCTAAACAACACGGGTCATATAGTTTGACATCTTTAGCATTTGAATTATAAAAGACTTCGATCATCTGATGTAGTGATCAATATAATTGTATAATCTAGATCGATGTACTAAAAATCATTGAACTGTGGAGGTATGATGATTATGGTCCTATAAAGGTTATTTACCTTGACTTACTTTAGTTACATCTGTATAGTGCGTCAAGTTTGATATGGCCGTTTGACCTTTCACTGTAAACATTCGTTTTGTACTAATTTTCGCTTATTTTGTGGTCGTTTGTTTTGCGCGAAAATTAATACCGAGCGAAAATTATATTATGCTTAATGTGTTATAGTGCATATTGAAAAAAAAACGCCGACATTTAGGTACGCGGATATGTCTAATTTTCCTATACCGCGACAATAAATACACGCGAAATTAAATACGTTTACAGTATTCGAATGCAAAATTTGGTTAATACATTGTGCGATTTTGGTAGGACAGCAGGTTTTTATATCCATAAACACCAACTACCCAATATTACTATCATCTATATATTCTTGAATATCAACTTGATATAGCCCCTAAATTACACAATGGATATGTTCTGTTTAAATATTCAAAAGGTCAAAGGGCCAGGTCAAACTGAACACACTACATACTGTATACGCATACAATACAGGGCTGTCGAAAGTTTAACACTAAGCTTACGAATTAGTGATAAATCGGAAGATCATTTCATCTGTCCCTTGTAAGCCACAACTAGACGGCCTTTGGACAGCTGCTGCAACGTTTCGGTCACTATCTCCGCCACTCGGCATACAAATTCCGACTCCCTAATGGATAAGACGTTAGTCTACAAATCCAGGCCGTCTGTGAGTTTGAGCCCCGCTCAGACCACACGTGGGAGAGTAAATTTTCCTTGTTGCTGGCCTTTACTGGTTAACCTGGTATCAGTATAATGTGACTGGGGAAGTGGTACTCTTGTCTGCGGCGTACTGACTAGCGTGAGCTAGCACGTTAAAGTCGCCCTGAGTGCGCGCTAGTACAAGGCAGACCATACAACACACTCGCACTTCACATGCATACACAAACTTGTGCATAGATTTATCCATAGAGATTAATAAAATAGTTCTCGTCGCGAATAGCTGAAAAATTGTTGATGCGACGTTAAGTAACGTTCTCCCAACCAACCAACCGAACCGACTCCTTTTCGCTTGCTTCTATAATGTTAAGCATATCTCAACAGTCCAATGTTTTAATAGTACAAACACGTTTTATATTTTGTTGAATAATCCATTGCATCACATAAAAGCCTTCTGTTATCATTATAAACTTGTTCCATATATGCGATTGCATCTGTGCACAATTTTCGCTGCGAGGACATTTTTGCTTCACTAAATACGAAACGGCATGTGCACTCAGCAAAATCTATTTAAATAGCTTATTGAATCATATTTTAAATACATCGTAAAGAGTATATTATCAGCCATTCAAGCTCTGTTTAACATAATGTGATTTATTTTTCATTTTAAGATATTATGATTTTATACTCTGAATAAAATGAAATAAAAATGAACGTTAAAAAGTAAAGGTTGAAAGGTTACAATAAAAAATACAAAATTGACTACGAAAAATAAATCCACTTATTTTACGAACATCAGACTTAATAAAATTAAAAATGTAGACATATTTTGGCTTCCCACTCAAGTTGGGGATTTTTATTATGTAAATTATATAAGATATATACTGTCAGTAGGTATGGTGTCACATAGCAGCAGACGACATCGCTACAAGACATCATTTTGTGATCGATTTAACAGCAGTTTTGATGATATCATATTTTAAAATAAGGTTTTTAATGTGCGTATGTTATAAAATTTATGGACCTCTGTAAAAATAAGTTACAGGTCTGAGGGGCCCTCCAACAACACTTAAACCACATCCCTGGACATAAATCCAGTGTCGATACAAAGTCGGGAGTTTTATAAAGGTCTTTGAATGTGAAGTGTATATTGTTTCTATTGATTTAGACCGATCGAATGTGTTTTTATAATGTTACTAAATACTATATATTTAGTCTAGTTTTCAGATTACCGTTTAACTGTAATGTGCAACGACCTTTCATACCAAATTTTATTTGGTTTGTTTGAGCGCTGTTTTTTTTATATATATATTTTTAGGCCATCGATTTTTAAAAGATTTTCCAAAGAAAGAATCTGCTTAATTTCGCATCAACTTAAGAATTTACCACTCACTTTAAAAGTTATAGAGAACCCAGCTACAAATATAAATACTTCTATCTTGAAATTGCATCAAATCCATCAAAAAGAAATTTAAAACAGTAATTTATCTCCTTTTCTATGGTAACGGCGGTCATCTTAGGTGTCCGATCCTGCCGCAATGAGCAAACTTTAATCTAGTCCACTCAAGAACCTTTCAACCCAAATTTAGAATGATTTGGTCAATCGGTCTCTGAGAACATTTTCAAAGCGCTGCCTAAATTAGCTTCTACATACATGTACTAGCCACTGAATAAAGTTACGGATAGAAAACGTTACGTGTACGACGTGGTGTAAGCCATGCTACGTGGATACCTCTAGCCATTTTGAAAATTTAACATGCTTTTATTTGGCATTTCCTGTTTGCTTGTTACAAACGTACTAGGATTGATATTTAAATTCCTGTTAAGTGTTGATTGATATCATCTATTTTGGTCTACTTTTTTTAACTGGATACGTTCTGTACATTGTATTGGACAACTTTGTTTGCACATGTGCAGGTGGATTAACATGTTCTTCTTTTGAGATTGTCATTCAACTAAAAGCATAAATTTTGGTTTGCAAAATATATGCATGCAATTGTCGTTTGTAATAGAAGAAAATAAGTAACTGGAAATAATATATTTTTACTAACACAATCAGTAACACGTCGCAATGGCAGAACAGCTAAACAAAACATATTTGGACAAATGATTATACAACTTCATACTTTGAACGGGCACTGGAGATAAATGTCCAATGATGTGGCTATAGTGCAGTTGGGTGACCCGCGTCCATCCCATTTATTTTAAAATCAGTGGTCTATAAACAAGCCTTATTTTACCAAAAAATGAACCAACAACATCTAAATGTATATGTTATCATCTGAAAATTTCAGAAAACACATTCCAATATAACAATTTAAACTATTTTTGAAAATTATCAAGTTCGTAAAACTTATTTTTACATCAGTGAGGACAAGAACCATTCCACCACATCAATAAACCAATTATAAAAGTGTATGGTCTAATTTTGTTTTCAGAAACAATATTTGAAAAAAATATCCTGTTTGTAAAATTAAGACAATGTTACTTACAACATTTGTTGGTTTGTTGTCCTACTTTATAAAATGTTGCTGATTAGTAAAGAAGGTTTTAGTGCAAGTTTTTAACAAGGTCGGTCAGTGTTTGTAGAAACCATATTTATATGAATTATGCAATCTAAAATAATATGACAATTTACAAACATTAATAACATTATTTATTATAAAGATTATTAGGTCATATATGTTGTATTATTTTTGTTAATGATGTTTTATTTTGTTGTAGTAATAATTTCTACTGTTATTGCTAGTGATGTTGTTTTTATTTTGTTGTTGTAATAACTTTAACTGTATTGCTGTTGATGGTGTTTTTATTCCGTCTTTTTATTACTTACATTGTTATCGGTCGTGATGATGTTTTTATTTGTTTTTTGTTTGTTATTGAAGTGATGTTATGTTTCATACAAATACTGCAATCGATCAGGTCAAGTTGACACACAAAAGTGCAATAAAAATATTTTATAAATAGAGGATCTTGCATGACCGTTTATGTATTATTAAATTTATTAAATACGATTTTTATTGTATGACCGTATAACATGAATTATTGAGTAGATTATATGATAAAGCTCTATATCTGACTAATGCACTCTTCAATGACCAGTGTCACCAAAAACATTAGATAGATATATTAGCATCTTCTTCAAAATAATTATAACCGTCAAAAGATAAAGTGCATTTTTTTCTCTTTCAGTGTTTGTACATGTTAAAGCAAGCTGCTTGATGCTCTTTTTATTTGTCCTTCAATCAAATTTATAACACAAATTGTTTGAAATTATTCATAATTAGAATTTTAACTTTTCTCAGTCTGTCCAAATTCTGGTTTTATTGGAGATATTCATCTGTTCAGTTACTATGAAACCTTCAATAAATATATACATATACGACTACCTTTCAGGTCTTAGTATGCATTTTATGCAGGACTGAACAATTAGAAATATCTTTATTCTGAAATTTTTGCACGAAAAACTAAACTAAGAACAACAAAAACGCTGCAAGAAGTATTGAGCTGACATCTACGAAAGCTTGTTCGTGCCACTTTGTAATCTGATTTTTTTTCTCAAATCGTAGGTACGACATCGGTTGTGTAAGACCAAAAGAATGTACCACCCGTTGCTTCAAGAAGTATAACAATGCTGTTGTATAGAGACAGTTGACGTATCGCTGACCATGCCCACAATGTTCCGACAAAGGCCTTGCATGCTTGAAATACACGCAAAAACAATGAAAACTCGGTCCGAATTGCACCGTCTAATGATGCCACTGACAATAGTACGTCATTAGTTGCCGTGACGCTGCTTTGGTACCGTGATGGCAGCCTTTGTCGGAACATTGTGGGCGTGGCCGGCGATCCGTCAAATGAAATGCACAACTTAGTGGTTTAAGAAGGTTTTGTACAAGACCAAATGAAATGTACAAGGAGCAAGATACGTGAAAACAAACATGGAAATGTAATGTAAACTCGGATTTAATATTTTTGCACTAAATACGAACATATATTTCGAATGTTTAATAAGTTAGAGGGGGTAAGCTCAAGCAGTGAGTTTAAAACCAGTTAATTGGCGTTTTCCCTGTTTAGTGTAGTATAGAAGTTCAAACTACCAATTATAACGAAGTCCGAAAGTTTACAAACGTCAATAAATGAATCTACCACGGTTATAAATTACCAAAAACATACTAGAAATTAAATCTTACATGCTGTGACGAATTCTACCTATGTGTATGTGTATCGAGAAATACCATGATGTTATTATTCAATGAATTCATTTTCAGTTTGTATGCATTATAAATATGGAAAGTGAAATGCGAAACTAGCGATAAGTAATTACCTATCTTTACATAAAATTACAGGGGAATACCTTAAGTATGTGCTTGATACCCCAACTTGGTGACGAAGTTAGTAATTATAGCACTACTGTAGAATTTTAAATAGTACTGTAGTGACAATGCTGAAGTGCTGTACAGACCTGTCGAAAGTTTAACACTAACCTAACAAATTAGTGCCAAATCAAGAGCATATCTCGGTCCCTTTTTACAAATACCCCGAAGGTTTTTCGGTAGCTATTACTAGTATCAAACGCAATGCTTCGGCAGCTTTTTGGACACCGGATGTCCATATCTCTGTCGATCTTCTTCCTTTTTCTTAGCTCAGTGTTAAATAAATCAACTGTACTGAACATTTGACAAAGAACGACTTTACATAACAAAAGATCTTAACCAATTACAAGTTTTTATATATACAAAGTGAAAACCAATCTTGAGAAAGGGTACAACAAAAACATCACTTTGTGAAATCAATTACTCAGTTTACACGATATGTCAGAATCTAACCTGTATGGAGGCTGTTAAATACAGGTGCTCTAACAATGAAATGTATCTCCTACAGTTGTTGTACATTTCTTGAGTGTCCGCTGAAAATAATTTATCCTTCCATTATCACACTTTTAAGTGTTTGCATTATATTGTCGACTGAAAACGTAACTTATGACATTAATAATGGCTTTTAGTTTGTTGTATTCTGAAGGAATAAATGAAACTAAAGTCAGAAAGTCATGAAGGCAATATATACACCTGTAGTTGTGTTAATAGAACACACTTGCATATTGTCTTCCCCTACAGCCCCAATGCTCGAAATATAAGGAATGGTATTCCATAATATTCCTATAATTCAATGGCAAGCAAAATGAAAATAATTTATAATGGTACCCTGTAACAACTCCTAATGAAGTCCTACGCCTAATAAAGTCCGGACTTCATTAGGCGTTGGACTCCATTAGGACTTGTTACAATGCCCTACGTTATAGTCAAGATTCTTTTACTCATATCGTGGTAGTCAGTTCTGGGACCGCGGAGAAATTGAGTACCCGGAGGAACAGCATGGACTTTCGGCAAACTGTCTAACTCTTGGATCTGTCCTAGTAGGATTTGTAGCTTAGTGGTCATGGTGGTGAGATATATTGTGATAATAAATTGTCGCTTTAAGAGTGAAGAGCTATGGAGAGTTAAATCATTTAATTAAATTACACTCGAAAAGTTATAGAAGTATATAAATACAAGACATTGTTTTTACCCATTTATTTTTTATTTGTTTCTTGGATACTTTATTAAAATTATGCAATATGTCACTCTATTAGTCATAGCGACAGATAGTGCCCTGTCTTCTCAGATTTTGGTACATGTACAGAACGCCTAAGCTCGTAGTTTACAGATTAGATGTTTTTCGCACAATATACAAAACCGTGAGTAAGGGATAAAACATTGAAAAGTAACGCCTATATTGTCATTCGCCCACGCTTATTGTTAGTTTTTCGTTACAAAATGACAAAAATTGTCAAATTATTTGAAGAATTCTAGGTTTTTTGGCAATAACTATGACTTTAAATGCGCGCGATTATGACGTTTGAATTTTGGCGAAACAAAAATTAAAGTTTTTCAAATTATTTATATTGTAAATTTTATCTAAATTTTCAAAGCGAAAGTACTGAATTATTTTAAATTCAGGTGCATTGCCGGTGATGATACGAATATCAAAGTATGTAAATTGATAGGGAGTTTAGTGTTGTGTTGTATTGCTACAATTTTACTATTGTATCTTTTCAAATGTTTCTGAGTAAAAGAATAATTTTTATCATCACGGCATAATGGAGTTATTGTGTGTATTTGTTGCATTTATATCATATTATCATAGTAATTTTAAATTGTACATGTCATGTTTCATTTTAAATAAGCTACATGTCATTACCAAAACCTAACTACAACCAAGTCATGCACTTTTAAATATGAAAATACGTTCATACACGTGCATCAAATACCAAGTAAAACCAGAAAATACCCTAAAATGCACGTGCACCAAATATCAAGTAAAACTAGAAAATTAAAATACCCTAAAACAAACATGCGTGTGCACCAAATATCAAGTAAAACCAGAAAATACCCAAACACACGTGCACGTGCACCAAATATCAAGTAAATCCAGAAAACATCCTAAAATACACGTGCACGTAATATCAAGTAAATCCAGAAAACATCCTAAAATACACGTGCACGTGCACCAAATATCAAGTAAAACCAGAAAATACCCTAACATACACGTGCACCTGCACCAAATATCAAGTAAAATTAAATATGTGCTCCCATATATTCGGGAAAGGTATTCATACTTTTCTTTGCTTTGGGTGTATATTGACATTGTATATATTATATGTAATACATTTATAGTCTACTTTCGTTTTAATATTTAATTATTTCATCTTTTTTTTAACTTAAAATGATTTAAATGATAATGAATTTTGACTTACCTTGTAGTCTGATAATCCGTTTATCTTAGTAGAAACAAAATGAAATTAAAATGAACGTAAAGTACTACTAGATCTGTTTTAAATTAAATCTTCCCACGTAACTTTTAATATTGTCACCACAACCAGAGATAATAATAACTACTACTAAGGCGATGATGCACTATTTAGGTCTAGTGACCTTATAAACTGCTTATTATCCAGAGTCAGGTTTACTTCAAACGTGTAATCAAGGTTTCCTAACCCAGCAAAATCAGAATGTAATGACAAACCACGTGTACTCTCCAATATAGGACAATCTGCTCAAAAATGATCACACAACGCTTAATGTCGCTTTTGCAAACTGGCAATATACACAAACAACTTTGACCTGTCTGTTTGACCTTTCATTAGGAATATACATATAAAGATAATTTATCCAATGCTTGGGTGATGTTAGTGTTCGCAGTTAATACTAAAACAAAAACGTTTCTCATGATAAAGACGAAATAAACATGTGACCCCTATACATAAATGAACTGGTCCAAAATAAATTTTTAAATTAAAAGTCAAGCGGACAGGTCAATGTTGTTTTCCTATATTTGTGTATAGTAGTACCTGTCATATGTTATATCGTATAGAGTACCTAACTTGCATATTTAAACACGTTCATTGATTGATGGATATTTAAAATATATAAAGTTTATATTCAAATATAAGTATATTAAATATAATTTGACTATCATGTTATTTAAAACTGCCAATACAAAAAATGGATTAATTTTTATTTATTATTTTGATATTTTTTGTACATTTGTGAATTTTATTATCAGAATTATGTATTTCAATATGAATAAGGACATTTTCTAACCGTGTTGACGATGGGGTCTCTTTTATTCATTTATGTTTCCTTTCTAATTTATAAAAGTAGACTTTTAAAATGAGAAGTTGTGCAACCATGACCGGGTTTTTGTCATATCTAAAGTTGTCATTTAAGTAAACGAAGATGAGTCTAACTTATCACGTACAGTACAGACATGTCGAAAAGTTAACACTTGGCTAACGACAAGGAGTCAAAGCCTTCCTGCTGAGTGGGCGAAATATTGATACCCAGTGCCCGAAAAGCTGGTGAGAGATCGATATAACAGCTGTCGAAATTAAGCTAACGAAGGAGCGCGATGAGTTGGTGATTAAGCCACTAATTCGTTACCTTAATGTTAAACTTTTGACA